>VXBW01006843.1:200434-213886 GCA_013400375.1 Thinocorus orbignyianus
GAGGGAGCGCGGGCGGCCTGAGGGCGGCGGAGACACCCGCCGGCAGCGCTGAGGGGACCGGGGAGGCCGAGGGTCCCCGACCCACAGCGGGGGAAGGGGTTAGAAAGGCAGTAAAGTGGGGAAAACCTGTCCTTGTGCAGGCCCCGGTGGCTGGAGGGGCTGGGCCGTGGGCAGCAGGCAGGTGGCAGGGAATAAAGAGTGAGGCTTGAAGGGCTGGGTTCCACAAAAAGGAATTAAATTAGAGCCCATGGAGTAATAATCTTGAGGAGTGGGGTGGGCTGGGTTGGCTCTGCTGCTGGGTCTGGCCTGAAAGTGAGCGCTGGGCCGGGATTGCGCGGTGGTGTCTGAGGCAAATGTTTGGAAGCGTCAGCTTGAAGTTCACTGGCAGCTGACAAAAGGGAAAAGAAAAAGTCTTTAGAAGGGGTTGGAAAAGGAATACAGAGCAAATCGGGAAGTATAAGTGTCATGTTTGCCCTAAAAAAATAACCCAAACGTGTGCCATTCTGATCTTCCCTGCTCCAGAGGCAGATAAAAATGGGATGGAGAAAAATCATCAAGAAAAAAAGCATCAAGGATATGAACTAATTTCAACAGAAGGAAAGACTGAAGAAGAAATCTTCAGGGTTGAGTTTTTCTTTTATTAGTATAAAAAGGTAGTAAAATTGTAGGTAACATAAAGGAGTTGAGCATGGGTACTGGAGGACATCAGAGAGGAAATTGAATCAGGAAATTAAACAAAGGGAACTAATTGCAATTGTATCTTTTGGGTACCTGGCTCTGTGTGTGTGTGTGGAATTAGCTATATACACAAAGAATAGAGCTCTTAAAGGTTCTTAATATCGCACCTGTGTCCCTACTAGTCCTAGAATTGTCCTCTGCTGGAGGCTCCCCGTTCAGACCTGAGATGTCTGCTGTCTCACATTCTTCTCAGGGCTGTGCTTGTCAGAGGCAGAAGGCAGGGGCTGCTTCTTTTCCCACCCTGGCATAACTGTTCTTACTGGTTTACTTGGGAAAGTGTGGTGCTGTCTGTCCCTCTGCTCACCTCCCATGCAGTGGTCACCTGCAGTGAGAGCAGGAGACAATTACATTCCTCTACTGTGGCTGCCCTCAGAGCAAGAAAGCAGCAAGAAGACTGAGCAGATGTGTATTTCCTGGCCTCGAATACATTATCTTAGAGTTGCTGTAAGATTTCTCAGCAAGAAAGTACAAAACCAAACCCCGTCTTTTAACTGAGATCATCCATGTTGCTTTGTTTTTTTCCATAGCCCAAACCAGCAAGGCAAGCAATAGCACAGCAGGTTTCAGAAAGGGGACAAAATTGAATAAGCTGATGGGAAATAGTTCCTGCTTGTAAACTGAAAGCAAAGTCACTCTGCTTTTCCACATGGCTGAAGTAAGTAAGAAGACGTTAGACTGACAAGCTTAAATATTTTGGGTGAGGTTGCTAACAGAGGGCCCCACTTCAAATTGAAGCAGGTAAAACAGGAAACAGGACAAGGAAAAATGATGAAAAAGAGAGATTAGAATATATTATTTTTACTTGTTTTTCAGCAGACTCACTGATTATTTCTTAATCTCTGCCTGCCTTGGGCAGTTTTAGCAGATTTCTCTTTATCCTGAGTCAGTAGCAGTGGCAGGAAAGAGCAGAAAGTTTGTCAGTGTTGTCATCAAAGCTGAAATCCTGTGCTACTGAAGGATGTTGCTTTACCCAAGGAATTAATGGCCTACAATTGTAGGGAACCCATGCCACTGTCCTCCCAAGAGGCTTTCCATCTTCCTTTCCTCAGTAATGATTTATTCTTTAAAAAATTATGTGATGGTCTCTGGTCCTTCTTGAACTGGGGAGCCCAGAACTGGTCTCAGTGCTCCAGATGGGGCCTCCCCAGAGCAGAGCAGAGGGGCAGGATGACCTCCCTCCACCTGCTGGTCACGCTCTTCTTGATGCACTCCAGGATGTCATTGGTCTTCTTGGCCTCAGGGGCACATTGCCGCCTCATGGACATCCTGTTGTCCACCAGGACTCCTGGGTCTTTTTCCCCAGAGCTGCTCTCCAGCAGCTGCCTGGAGCTGCCCTGAACAACCTGCTCTGGGGAACACAGGAAATTTCCTCTTGCTTGGAACAGATTAATAATGCTGAGACACTTCTTAGCAAGAAATGGTGTAGCTCGGTCAGAAGCTGTCGGGCTGCCGGGGGTTTGCAGGTGACATTTCCAGCTGAACAGCCCTGCTGTTCCCTCCACATCTTCTCATGCTCTTTTCTCCCCCTCCAGCCTTCTCTCACCCTGCCTGCCCCACACTGACCTACAGCAATCCCTTTTTCTTTCCCAAACCGCCACGCTCCGGCTCTGAAGTGTAGTGAGTAGCACAACACACCCAGCAGTGTGGGTCTCCGCTCCCTGGGGCTGGGGTTTCTTGTGGCTCCAGCAGCAGCACCGCTGCCCCCACAGCTCAGCTGCTGACGGGAACCACAGATCCATGTGGGAATTCTGGCTTTCCTGACTCTCTTTCTCTCCAAATGCCCACCTGTTACAAATGGTGATGCTCACATCTCCCTCCTTTCAAAACCACTGAAATCAGCTATTTCAGCAAAAGAGCCTCCTTGTGCTGCCTTCAGCAGGATGCTCCACACGGTTCACACTCGGGCTCCCTCAAGCCACACGCATTGCTCTTCGTTTCTGACACAGCTGTGCCAAATGCTTTCCTCTGGCAACTGCCTCTGCAGTCATTAATAAATAAATAAAATATTTTTTTAAAAAAAATTGTCTTTCTGCAAATCTAAATGAAAAGTTCAAGGACAGGGAACTGCTGGAGAGAGTACAGCAGAGGGCTACAAAGATGATGAGGGGTCTGGAGCATCTCTCTTGTGAGGAAAGGCTGAGGGACCGGGACAGGTACGAGGGCACATGTCACCTTCCTCCTCTTCTCAAGCATGTCCCCTTGTGTCCCCTGCCCTTCGAGCACCGTTACATCATTAACAGCTTGGCAGCTGGAGGACACCGACCCCAGCAGGCCTGACCAGGCCTCTCGCTACATCGAAATCTCTGTTTATTTTGTTCCGTGGCTGGTGAGATATTATGGTACATCATAAGCAGCTCAGGTTGTTAATGTGCTAAGAATTCACGGCAGTTAGTGCACTGATAGGGGAAGGCTTTGATCTCACTCTTTGTGTGAAGCTGAGACCCATTTCAGCGCAGGTAGAAATTACCTCAGGCTGAACGTCTTGGCAAATTATGGCTTTATATTCTTCAGGTGATAATGCTTTGTTCTGTGCTCAATAATCACGAGTTTCAAGTGGGCTTTGCTGGCACAGCCAGCCTGCCAGGAGCACCTCAGCAAAATGCCTGGATTCAGCTTTGAATGCAGGGGTTGAAGTTCTGCTGAAGCAGGTCCTGGGCTGGCCCTGGGCAGCCAGCGGGTCCCACCACAGTCCCAGCAGCTCACCCTCCACCACCTGCCGAGATGCCGTTGGAATCGTTAAGACCAGAGCCTGGAAGTTAATGAGTAGGCCGTCCTTCCTGTCAAAACATTGTTCAGGATGAGTATTCAGCACCACTGCCTCCAACGATGGCCTTCTCTCCTGCGGCTGTTTCAGGAGCAATGATTAATTTTTAAATGCGACGAGCTGTTTTGCCCTGAACATTTCTAATCCAAAAAAGCCTTTAGGTAGAACCTGTCTGACAGACACTGACCTGAACCACGGGAGTAGTTTACCAGGGATTAGCTCAATCTTCAGACCCCTGGATGCTTTAAATTGTGGACAGGGTTTCCAGAAGGTTCTCTCCAGCTCCACCACAAACTGCAACTGAGCAGCATCACCGCTGACACTCGGGGCTGACTGGGCACAACAGTCTCCATCCACCACTCTGCATGGGGGAACACACCCACACACCCTGCCAGAGAAAAGCGGTAGAAACCTGTTGGTGAAGAGCCAGTGAATCCTGCCAAAAATTCCTTGGAAAGAGAAATTCCTCACCGAGTCATTGCAGGAGAGGCTGGAAGGGGCTGGAATCCCGGGCAGCTGCAGGTTTGTTCAGAAGAGAGCAGAGGGCCTCAGAGTGCTGTCCTACCCTTGACTCTTATTTTGAGGAGGGATATTAAATTCCTGACATTCCTTAATCAAGGGAAAAGGCAGCAAGTAACTGCAGCCTGGGGAACACTGAGCAAGAATTCACCACCAAGGGAAGAAGGGGTCCAAACACAGCAGCACTAATATAGAGATTTTATTTTGACTGTATTGAGTTGTACAGCACATTTTGTTTGTCACAATGTTATCAAACTGATTTTAGAGTTGTTATTTTTTTTTTGGCCAGTACATTGTGACGCTGAAACTCACAAGAGCTAAAAGCAGTTTGGACTAGTGGCCTGAACGGAAGGGCCAGGAGTACCTAATTTCTGGCTTCCTTATTGCTTGCAGTCACCCCAACACCCGCGCGACAGGAACGGATCCACTTTCTTCTGCCAACCCAAGGGTCCCTCATCCATGTCGGGCAATGACTGCAAGGTACAAGGCAGGGGAGAATCTGAAGCAAAGTGCCTTCTCTTCCCGAAGCCATCCTGGTTGTTCCCAGTATGGAAAAGAAGCAGTCCAAGTAAGTACAGGGTCTTCTGATGACGCCGGCTTTGCTTGCACTACTGAGATTCACAAAATCAGAGGCTGACACATCAAAGTGCAGGAAAGGGTCGGCGTTCCATTCCCTCCAACAGAGATGACAAAAACCATTAGCAAAAAATGCAGGAGATGACAACAGCATCAGGTACTTTGCCTGGGTAGCAGACCAAGTCCTCACAGGTTCCTCCCTCCTCCCCCATTCCCTCCCCCTTCCCCCGCCCCACGAAGTCCCGGCTCAGGATGTGCAGAAGGTACGTGCCATTTGCATCTGGCTGGAAAGAAAACCTGTACTTCTGCAAAGAACTGCCCCACTTTCAAACCCTTCTTCCTCATTAGTATCTGTAGATTTCTCAGAAAGGAGGCAGGATGGATACTCCCCGAGGGATCTAGGGATTGAAAGCCAACCTGAAGCCTGCTTTCTTCCTAACCTTTCTTTCTTTCTTTCTAAACCCAGTTCCTTTTCCTTAGAATGAATTGGGATCCCTGCTCTCTCGTTTAAAGAAGCAGAGAGACAATTACAAGCTGGCAACTCTGAACTTTGACCACTGTACAGGAGACAAAAAAGAAGTCAAACTCAAGAGGCATTTTAGGTAGCACTGGGGACAAAGTCAGAGAGATTGTTTCCACCACTGAACGTGTCGTGTTTGTGGCTGTAGCTTGGTTCTACATCCTAAAGTGAAAAGCACAGACCATAGTGTCTCTGTCGGCCAGGGTCCTCCCCACCCCCGTTTTGGTATCGATGCTTCGTTCTCCCTTCTTCGGGTTACATTAAGTGCACAGAAATATATAGCAGCATTTGGACTGAAACCCTCACATACACCAAACAGCACATTCCAGGAGGTAAAACAACACGTTATGGCCTTATACCCTCAAGGTATCAAGTTTTCAGGATAAAGAGCAGTAGGAAGTGGAGAGCTGAGGGCAGAAAAGGGGAGGAGGAGCAACACAGGAACACAAGTTCTGTTTCCATGCCAGGAGAGGATCAGGTGCCACTCCTGTGCCTGCACCAGGCTGTGACACGACCGCAGACAAAGCAGAGGGGCAGAGCAGAAGTGAAAAAGCCAGCCTGCCCCCTCCCGCAGTGGGGGGGAACGGGGGGAAAGTCAAGCGCGTTCACCAGTCCCAGCGGAGCACGAACACAGGCAAAATCTGCTCGCCCTGTTCTCAGCCAGAATGAATTTCTCTTCAACACTCAAGAGAAAAATCAATTAGTGATGGCTAATGAGTCTTGTTCACCAAGCTGATCGCAAATCACACTCATGGAAAGAGAATCTACAGAACTGCTCCAGGCTGAGGCCCTTCCGAAGCACATGGTGCCACCCGGAGCCTGCCCTCCCCATCCTGCACAGCAGCCTGCCTCGCTGGGGGGGTCGGTTCTAAACATGCCTTTCTATTGCTTTGGGGGTACTTTGCACAGGCAATAGCTGTGAAAACATCGCTTTCCAGCCAACAAAAGAAAGAGGGTGCAATCCCCTCTTCAGCCCTAGGTCATCAGACTGCCGTGTACGGGCCCCACTGGTACCAGCGTGGGGACACACCGCTCTCTAATCCGAGCTGCTCTGCTCCGCACCGACAGTCCGACAGCTGAAGACAGTGCATTCAAGCTCGGTGTTCAAGTGTTGCACCAACGGCCTTCACAGCTACAGTGGAGGCAGAGTCACCCTTCAAACCCATGAGAGTAAAGGCTGGGCTTAGACAGGTCCCTTGTCTGGCATTCAGCTGGAAGCTGTGGCGATGGGTTTCTTCAGGTGTTGGCTCATGAGCTCCCTGGCACGAGACACTTGGATGTGGTCATAACAGGAGTTACAAACGAGGACGGGGTCGTACAACTGCTGGTCAGGGATGGGCAACTTCAAGTGGCAGCAACCGGCACAAAACACGTTGCCACAGTTCCTGTCAAGGAGCAAAGAAAAGCAGTGAACAGAGAGTGGGGAACACCAAAAAACTTCAGAGCCAGCACAAAGGATGCAGTTCAGGGGCGAAGCATCAGCCTCACTTAGACGCTGTCAACAGGTTTCCTAAAGTACAAACTGTGGACTCCACTGCAAGCAACTGCCTGGTGCTAAAAACGGACTAATGGGCATTGCTACCCAGGAGAAGGACCAAAGGCCTTGGAAAAACAGAAACAAGACCAATGTAGGACAGGAATTCGCAAGGAATTGATGAGGCCTGGTAAATAAAGGAAAGATCTAAAACTTTCTTCTGGGAGCTGGAGGGAACAAACATCACAGACAGGTGTTTCATGAGGTTTGTGAGAAACAGGCTGAGAAGAAGAGTGGAGCTACAGCAGTCCCATCGCTTACCTGCAGTGGTGCCTCCGTTTGGCCAGCCAGAACTCACAATCGCAGTTAAAACAGTGCGAGGCCATGTGGTCCGGAACCCACCGCGTGACCTAGGGCAGACACCAGTTCTCGTCAGCTTTGCGTTTGTTATCGCCACAACAACCAGGTCTGGGGACCCCAGCGCAGGTGGAGACGTGGCTTTGGACCACACAAGGCCAGTTCAGAGCGAGCCCACCCCACAGGTCCCCTTCTATGGGGCACAGCAGCAGCAGGGGACGTGTTAAAGGCCAGGGGTGGCTGCCTTGCTCCCAGCCCACCTCTGCTGCTGCTACAACCAGCGCTGGCTGCAGAGAAACACCCTCTCCCGCCGTGTTACAGCTGCTGTAGTGGGACACCTACCTCAGTCTCCTTCTTATCAACAGGCTCCCAGCTCGCTTCTGACAAGCAGTCCTCGCTGTGATCAGAGCAGAAATCCTCAGTGTCGCTGCTGTCTGATTCCTTCAAACACGTCTGCAAAGAGAGACAAAGTCACCAGATCTGTCTCAGCCATGGATTCAAGGCCGTTCCCTGCTCCGGCTGCACTCAGTGCTTGGGAGGGGCACAGGGTGGCCCTCATGACCGCACAGGAGCCATCGCTTGGTCCTCAAGAAGCAGAGATAAGCTCTGGGCATCAGGAGGACACCGCGGGCGGAGAGGAGGGAAAAGAGGGCTGAGGAAACACAGGAACGATTCTACCCGTCGTGCCCCCGAAGGTAAGAGCCAGAGCTGTGTGTCGGGGAGGACGGGGGGGGTGGTCACTCACAAAGTCGTCCTCGTAGTCCATGGGTGGCTCGGCTGGCGGGGCGCAGAAGTGGCGGATGTCCAGGCGCAGCTGCAGCTCCCGCACCTGCCTGCGGAGCTGCTCCACCTCCTGCTTGTAGCTGGCCTCGATCTGCCGCAGCCGGTGCTGGATGACGTCGGTGGGGAAGGGCAGCCCGTCATCGTCCAGGTAGAGAGGAGGAACAGGAGAAGGGCATTTCGGCGGCACGTGCTTGGGACCGGAGGCTTGTTTCAGGTGGCAGGGGAGCCATGAACGGCTGGGCTTCCCCACAGGGCCTGCAAAATGCGTGCCGAGGTGGCCAGGGCAGGCGGGGGGCTTCGCGCCCTCCCTGGTAGCCCACTGGCCACTGAGGCACAGGCCCGGCGCCCGCAGCGCTTTGCTGCTCAGCCTCTTGCTGCAGCAGCCGTAGGACAGGAGGTGTCTGGGCGCAGGCTCCCCATTGGGGAGCAATGTCACCATCCCTTGAAAACTGTCCCAGTTGGACCCCAGGAAGGAGAACTCACTGCTTTGGCTCTGGGAAATGGGCTTGCGCCATTGCTCCAGCGGGACCCTCCCCAGCCGGCCGGACTCCTCACAGGGCACGCTCCTCACGCTGTCGCCTTTGCCTTTCCCTTCACCCGGGCAGGGGGTGCCCGGGACAGGGCCTGGGATGTCCTGGCAAGGGGCGCTTGGTGCCTCCTGGCTGGGAATGTCTTGGCAGGTGGTGTTTCTCTTGGGGCAGCCTTCTACATCGGACACCACACCAGGAACCTTTAGAGGCTCCTGGGGAGCAGTTTCTGACCGCTTTCCGGAACTGCTGGAAACCCTGTCTACATTTTCCTGTCTGGAAGGATTTGGAGTTGGACACACGCCTTCCAGTTCCTCCACATATGCTCCGTTTCCCTTTTCTGCCTCCAGAGAGACACTGCCCGCTGGCACGGAAGCCCAGCTGCTCAGTTGCCCGCGATGCCCCTCGTGCTCAGCACGGTGGACACAAGCGCTGCTGGTTCTCAGGGGATCCTTTTCCTCTTGCTCCTCCACCTGCCCCGTCTCTCCTGCAGCCGCGGCGCTGCTGTTGCCCAGGAACAGCTCGGTGCCCTCAGCCGCACCATGCCGGGCTTCCAGCCCTACCCGGACGTCCTGGCAGTGGTTGTTGAGGTTGGGATCGCTGGAGGTGCGGGTCAGGGGGCTGCTGGAGTCACAGGCTGAGAGCAGGTCATCCATAGAGCGTGTCTTTGGTAATCTAGAACCCCAAAAGCAAACAGATCACACAAAAAAACTCCCAAAACTTTCCTCAATTCAGTTGAAACTGAGATGAGGGAAGGGAAATGCTCCTAACGACAGACGACGGGGTGGGTGGGGGGAGGCGTGAGCTGAAATGCACAGCACTACAGTGTGGCCTCTGCAGTCGGCCTTTCAAGGTGCAGCAGAGACCTGGGCATGGTTTCCAAGTAGAATTACAGAATCACAGAATTTTATGGTTGGAAAGGACCTCTGAGATCATCGAGTCAAACAATACACAAACCAATAAAAACAAACAAAACCACAAAAATTCAAACCCCACAAAACAAATCACCCAACCCAACAATCTCGGCCACTGGAGCACGCCCTGAAGTGCCACATCTACTAATTTCTGAAACACCTCCAGGGATGGTGACTCCACCACCTCCCTGGGCAGGCCCTTCCAGTGCCTGACCACCCTCTCAGTAAAGTCATTCTTCCTGATATCTCACCTGAACCTCCCCTGCCCCAACTTCAGACCATTTCCTCTGGTCCTGTCATTATTCCCTTGGGAGAAGAGGCCACCACCCACCTCTCTGCAGCCTCCATTCAGGGAGCTGTAGAGGGCAAGGAGGTCTCCCCTCAGCCTCCTCTTCTCCAAACTGAACATGCCCATTTCCCTCAGTGTCTCCTCACAGCACTTGTTCTCCAGCCCCCTCACCAGCTTGGTGGCTCTCCTCTGGACACGCTCCAGCCCCTCAATGTCCTTCTCGTAGTGAGGGGCAAACAGCAGTAGCTGGGACAATGCTACAGATCTCTTGCTCTCCCCAGGAAAGATGAGAACAGCAGGTGAGACGAAGGACCTACAGCAAGCAAGGAGGGAAAAAGCCTGCAGGGAGGAGGCAGCCCAGGGCTGGGGACAGAAGCTCTTACCTGTCCAAACACCTGCCGCTGAACTCCTGGCTCTGAGACCCAGGGGGCAGGTAAATGTTCATATCATCCTGCCCCAGGGGATGAGGTGAGGACGCTGGGAGATACACTGCTGTCCAGACGTGCAGTGCTCGCACGTGGCACACGGGGTGCAGCACCTGTGGCAACCACTGACCATCAGAGAGGAACACGAAAGGAAACCCCTCCAACCTCTCCCCAGACAGTCCCCGGTGCCCAGCATGTGAAGAGCCTGGAAAGCTGGGCCAGGAGCTCAACTCACCTGCTCAGAGCCCGGCATATAGAGAAGGTTGTGGAAGTTCTTATTGCCAGCCCGCAGGAGGGACCACACGGAGCAGGTCCGCTTGTAGATGTTGTGCATCTCCCGCTCACAGGGGCTGTTCCCAAGGAAGGTGCCGTAGAGGCAGGAATACGTGTGCTGCACCAGCTTCACCTGCACCATCGGAGGGGGAACAACAGTCAGGACCATCAGGAAAGGGTACCACCTACCTACAGGGAAACATCTTCTGCTCCTCTGGGATGGCACTCGTGCTTCCTACCCAACTGGTGACCCAGCTGCTGTCTTGTCTGCTACACGGGACAGGACAGTGAGGGTATGGCCACAGGAATCACTTGAAGTGAAAGCAGCAGTCAACCGAGACCATATCCCTCCCCTATAGCACCAGCCTGAATTATGTGAAGACAGAGATTAATAGCTATCTTTTCCCCAATTTATTTTTTAAAAGTGTTTCAGGCTCATGTTGCTCTGAGGGATGGAAATCAGGCTTTCAATCCAAACAGCGCTGCTGCTGGCTGGGCTGGAAAGGGACCTGGAGAAGGAACGATTTGGAGAAACCAGAGAACATAAACCCCTTGTCACGGAGCGACCCGCTGCGGACCTGGGGACTGCAGGACCCGCTGGGAGGAGGAGGGAATCACAGGTGGCAAAAGCATCGTGCACACAGAACCAGGTCAAAACACCGCAGCCAAAGGGCAGGGCTGGACCCACACTGAGAAGGAAGGTCAGGAATGCCAGCAGAGAGCCCAGGCATGGCCCAGACACTTCCCCATTTTTAAATAATTCCAATTTTTGCATTCTTTTCAACTGCACCACTGTAAAATATCATGGCCTTCCTTCTGCTCACATCTGGCAAGGGATAGAGAGGTGTTTGCACGCGTATTTCTTACCAAAAAAGCTTCGTTAAATTCAAAGAGGCAAGGAAACTGCTTCAGAAGCTGGTGAACAGCATCCAGCCACTGGAGAAAAACTGGGCACTGCTCGTTCTGATCCTCCACCTTCTCCTGGTGACCACAGCGATCACCAAACTTGTGACCAAAATCCAGCCAGTCGGATTCAACAAGCACCTGGAAGCCCTGTGAATAAAAGGAAAAAATATAAAAAAAACCCTCAAACCCCTGTTTGCAGACCCTTGGCCGTGGGCACGGGGCAGGACGAGGTGCCAGCAGCACCAAGCAGATGCAGGACTCCTGGAGTGCCGGAAAGCAGGGTGCAGCGGCGCTTGGTTTGGGAGCAAAAGAGGGGCAGAGGTTTCCAGACACAAACATCTGCTTAGTTTTAGACAATAACCAGCTTGGAGAATCCATATAATTAAGAGCAGGGAAGCGGCTGAACCCCGAACACAGGAGGTTATGTACACAGCACCTCCCTCCCCAGGCTGGGCAGAGGAGTTCCCCAAAACCAGGCAGGAAGAGAACACAGAGAAACCCAACACCCACAACAGCAGCTCAGGAACACCAAAAAATTGCTAGGCAAACACAGCACAGCACGGCTCGTACCTCCATGGTCCGGTAGTAGGGGTCCAGAAGGATCTTTGCCAGCGCCACGATCTGTGGAGTCCTGTCCCAGCCATCCGAGCAATGGACCAGCACTGGGCGCCCTTCTCGGTCAACCGCGCTGGAGACCAGCACCGCTGCCTTCAGCATGACAGAGAGGTGCTGCAGCCACTTGGTGTTCTCCAGGGCAGAAAGCCAGCTAGAAGGTGTGCAATAAAGCAAGAAAATGCTTGCTTAGCTCTCCAGTGGGAAAAAAACAAAACAAAACAAAACAAGGAAAACCCCAACAAGAACACAAACAAAGGAAAAGAGATTTATTTTAACCTTAGGCCTTTTTGGAGTCCTCAACGGACTTTTCTAAAACACGCTCAAGAGGAGCCAGCAAGGGAATAAGTGCAAGCCCTCATTTCAATTTTTCCCACATTTCAGAACCCCTCAGAGGATGCACAGAACCAAGTGCTGCTGAGGCAGTGCTGCATGAGGACCTTCAGAGGTCCCTTCCAGCCCGGACAATTCTGTGATTCATCCCTCAGGCAGTACCAGGGAGCAAAATAAGCGGCATTCAAGCAGTGTGAGCGCTTCCCTATCCCCTGCGTTTCCTGAGGTAGAAACTTGGGATAGGAAGAAGGAGGAAAAAAACCCAAACAAACCAAAAACCAAACCACAGGACATTAACAGATACGGCATCAAAGTCTGGCAGAGAAGAGAGGTCACTCACTTGCTGGGGTCTGGCACCTGGCTGCACACAGCGCGCAGGTACTGGAAGCTGTTGCGGATGGCGTGGATGTTGGCCATGCCCATGAACACAACTTCGCAGTTGGGGTAATACTCTGAAGACAACAGAGACAGAAACGCTCAGAGAGAGCTGCCACCGCTGCAGCAACTGCCTCCTGCACCTGAGCTGTCCCCTCACCCTACCGTTTCTGCTCTCCAGGAAGGCAGGTTTTGCCCAAAAGCCTCGCAGGCAGCAGCAATACATCAGAATAACGGGCTTTGGGAAGGGGAACGTGCTCCCAGAGACCAGGTATCAAAATGCTGCCCCTCTCCCGCCCCAGCTGTGCTCCAGGACCCACTCGACAGATCAGGTCCAGGAGGAAGATGTTCTGGGATGTGCTCAGCCCTCTGTACCTTCACATTCGCAGCCACCGCCCTTCGCTCTGTTGGCCACAGCCGCCGTGTAGGACCTGGCATCAAGGATCAGCAGCTTCTGAGGAGTTCCTGTGTTCTCCACACCTGAACACGCCGTCAGGGACGAGTCTGCAGAGACAGACACAGGCTGAGCTCCCAGCACCTCCCTCCTTCCTAGGAGAGGCCACCAGTGCCACCAAACAAGCCCAGAGACCTGTCCCACCCACCGCAGCCAAGCTGTGACAGGGCCCAGAAGATCCATCTGGAGATCTGGTTTAAACCTGGCATCGTAACAGCAACATATAGGCACAAAATGCTGAATGATTCCCACGTGTAGGAGGGAGAGGTCTCACCGAAGTCAGCGTCGCAGGCCTCGCCGCCGTCACTGCTCCCGGTGTGTGGGATGCCAGCGGGTACCTTCGCTCCAGGGTTCAAGGCACAGGCTTTGGCAATCGATGTCACGAGATACTCGTCATCAGCGTTCCGCCAGCCCCACCAGCTGATCTCAGGCTGGCTGCAGCGGGCGATCACCGCCCCGTTGCGCACGTGTCTGCAAAGGAAGCCAGAGCCTCATGAAGCCCCTGGTGGGGTGAGGAACGAGCCCAGCAAAGTCCACGTCCAGCCAGCACCAACGGGGCCTCCTCACCGCTTCATTCATGGCTCAGGATTAGCAGCTCACCATGAGCCGGCAG
>VXBW01006844.1:2504-30109 GCA_013400375.1 Thinocorus orbignyianus
GGGTGGGGCCATGGGAGACTCAGACCCTATAGAGGGTGGGGGGCTGCAGGGGACCCCGACCCTATAGGGTACAGAGAGACTGTGGGGGACTCGGACCCTATAGAGGATGGGGGAGGGTATGGGAGACCTGGACCCTGTAGAGGATGGGGGGTGTGTGCAGAACCCGGACCCTATAGAGGATGAGGGGGCTGTAGGCAACCCAGACCCTATAGAGGATGGAGGGGGACATGGGACACCCAGACCCTATAGGTGATAGGGTGGATGTAGGGGGGACAGAGAGACTGTAGGGGACCCAGACCCTGTAGAGGATGGAGGAGCTGGTGGGGGACCCAGACCCTATAGGGGCTGCAGGGGACCTGAACCCTATAGGGGAGGGGGTGATGTACAGAACTCGGGCCCTATAGGGGATGGGGGTGTGTGCAGAACCCGGACCCTATAGGGGATGGGGGGGCTGTAGGGGACCCAGACCCTACAGGGGCTATAGGGGATCCGGACCATATAGAAGGTGGGGCCATGGGAGACCCAGACCCTATGGAGGATGGCGGGGGGAGGGGCATGGGAGGCCCCTAAAGGGGTGGGGAGGCTGTAGGAGACCTGGACCCTGTAGAGGATGGGGGAGCTGTAGGGGACCCAGACCCTACAGGAGATGGGGCAATGGGAGACCTGGACCCTATAAAGGATGGAGGGGGGCATGGGAGACTCAGACCCTATAGGCGATAGGGTGGATGTAGGGGACCCAGGCCCTATAGGGGATGGGGAGGCTGTACAGAACCTGAATCCTATAGGGTATGAGGGGACTGCAGGGGACCCAGACCCTATAGAGGATGGGGGGCTGCACAGAACTCGGACCCCATAGAGGATGGGGGGGGGTTGTGGGAGACCCGGACCCTATAGGGGCTGGGGGTCACAAAGCTCACCCTGTGTCCAGTGCTGCCCCAGTGCTGGAAAGCTTTGGGGTCCCCCCCCTCCAGCACTGCCCAGCTTCAGGGTCCCAATCCCCAGTTTCCNCGGAAAATCGCTTCTCATTCCTACGCTCGGCCAAGCCCGATGTGGGGGGACACCTGAGTCACGGGGAGGGAACACGGGACAACACCTCGCTCACAGCACCAGCGGCTCATGGGGGGGGGCGTGTGTGTGTGTGTGTGTGTCAAAATTTGGGACGAATTTCTGGGTTAACGGTACAGAACATGCCTTTCCGCCACTGCTGGGGATGGAGGAGGGATGGCCCCGGCCACTCAGCAGGTTGGGGACTGTTTAGGGGCATTTTGGGACCAGTTGGGGATGGAGACCATGTAAATGTTGGGAAAACACCCCCCTGAGGGATGTTCCATAGAAAGAGAAGGACGTCAACTCAACGTCAACCCAACATCAACCCAACGTCAGCCCAATGTCAACTTAAAGTCAGCCCAGCGTCAACTCAGCGTCAGCCCAACGTCAACTCAACGTCAACCCAACATCAACTCAACATCAGCCCAATGTTAGCCCAACGTTAACTCAATGTCAACTTTAAGTCAGCCCAACGTCAACTCAATGTCAACCCAACTTCAGCCCAATGTCAACTTAAAGTCAGACCAATGTCAACTCAACGTCAGCCCAACGTCAACCCAATGTCAGCCCAACGTCAGCTTAAAGTCAGCCCATCAACATCAGCCCAATGTTAGCCCAACGTTAACTCAATGTCAACTTTAAGTCAGCCCAACGTCAACTCAATGTCAACCCAACTTCAGCCCAATGTCAACTTAAAGTCAGACCAATGTCAACTCAACGTCAGCCCAACGTCAACCCAATGTCAGCCCAACGTCAGCTTAAAGTCAGCCCAACATCAACTCAACATCAACCCAATGCCAACTCAGCATCAGCCCAACATCAACTCAACGTCAGCCCAACATCAACCCAACTTCATCCCAACGTGAACTGAACATCAGCCCAACGTCAACTCAACTTCAGCCCAATGTCACCCTAAGACCATCCCAATGTCAACCCAACGATCCACCATCCATCCCTTTTTTTTTTTAAACTTTTTTTTGGGGTGAAACATGCAAAAGGGAGGAGGGAATCGCTGCCGAAGCCCCAACCGCCCTCCCCGCAGCAAAGCTTAGAAGTGGAGAATTGCTTCCAAAATCCCCTTAGGTGCTCCTGAGGTTTTGGGGCTTTAAAAAAACTGCATTTTGCCTTCCCTTGGGATAAATCAAATCGGTTTTGGGGGTCAATCAGATGGGTTTGGGTTCAGAGCGGGAGAGGCCAGATTTAACAAGGGATTTATTTACAGAGCTGGGGAAATGCCGCAGACGGAGCCAAACCCTCCCCATCCCCACGCGGCTGGGATGCGATTTAAGGCTCCAACCGGCAAAAAATGCTCAGTGGGGATGGGAGAGAAAAAGAAGAAAAAAGAATCGAAGGGAAAAAGGGGCCACATCATGGCGCTGCCGGTTTGGGGAGGATTCCCTGCTTTTCAGGGGCTGGAGGTTGGTGAGCAAAACCTGGCAGAATCCACCCATTTTTTCCCCGTCATCTGGAAGGGAAAGGGGAAGGTTGTCCCAGAAGGACGCGCAGGTTCAATCCCTTGGGATTTTCATTTGAATTTCTGGGGAAGGAGGAGGCACGTGCAAAGATGAGGTGCAGCCACTGCCATGGAGGCTGCTCACGCCCGCAAATTTCCCAATATCCATCTTTTTGAGGGGAAAAATACACCCCCAGCCCGAGGCTGCGAGGCGCTGGCTCAGCCTTGAGCGGGTTCAGGCCGTTGGGTGTAACGACACCTTCAAGTTTCAAGGGGAATTGGCAGCCAAATTTCCCAGCTTTGGGGGAAGAATGGGATTTTTAGAGGAAGTGGTGTCAGTTTTTGCTGCTCAGCAGGGATCAGGGCTGATCCCAAATCCCGAGCCAGCGAAGGCAAGGAGAGGGGGAAGCCAACAGCCGGCAAATTCTTCATGTTTTTGGCATTTTGACACAAACCCCCCTGTTCTTTCCTCCTTTTTCTGGTCAGAGGGGTGGAGAGGCAGAAAAAAAGGCATCGTGTTTGTGTCGAGCAAAGGTTTGCAGCGCTGCAAGATCCCTGGTATTGCTGTTATTTTCCTTACGGAGTCAAGCACGGAAAGAATCAAGCCCAGAGCCTCCCGCCTGCCGGGATTTGGTTTGTTCCGATCAAACCGCTTTTTCCTCACATCCCAGAAGGAGTTTTTTTGGAGAGAGCCAAAGCCTCCAAAACCCCGGGGAAAACAAACAAACCCCAATCCCGAGAGGATCCCGGGTGGCAATTTCCCTGCCTGCTCACCCCAAATCCTCACCTGGCATCGCGGTGGCGCAGGTCCTTCCCCGCCGTGGTGTAAACCACCCCCGTGCTTAACTGGGGTCTTACTGGGAACCGGCGGGGCAGCGCTGGAGGTTTTTGCTTGGATTTTTATTGGTTTCTTGCTCCCTAACTTCACAGTTTGAACGCCTGCGTGAGAGAGGAAGAGAAAGGGCTCGGGAAGGAGAGGGAAGGGAAGAGCTGAGGAGAGGGAGGGGAGAAGGTGATGGCGGTGAAGGGCTCGTGCCGCATTATCTTTTTGCTCGCACAAAGTACAAGGCATTTGTTTTGGGATAGTATTTCACGTTTTGTTTCTTGTCCATGAGGCCACCGAATATGATTAGTTCCCCTCTGCCTTGCACCACCGTGTGTAAACTGGTTTCGGGGGGTCCCACCACCGAACTGCTGTTGAACACTTTCCATTTGACTCGTCCTTTTTCCTTGGTGTCCTTAATGTCCAGCACGTACATCTGCATGGGTTTGCAGTTCATGCTCTGGTATAAAGGCTTCCCGACGTTGAGGGACTGGGGAGGATGGTGGCCCAGGCGGCGGGCGATGGGAGGTAAGGAATGGCTGTCACCTTGGGTAGAGCCCGGCCGCGCCGCCGAGCCCGCCTCGGCACCCGGGGAGCCCGGGGAAGAAGCCAAGGGAGGGCTCAGCGCCGCAGAAGCCGAGGAGCCTTTGGAAGAGAGAGCTTTGACGGCTTCCAAGCTCCTTCGGAGCGCGCCGGGAGAGACGGCCCCCGGGAGGGAGCTGGCAACGTGGGGCGGGGTGTGGATGCCGTTGGTTTGCTCGGGGGGGTTCCTCAGGCTGGCGCCGAGCGTCCTGCCCTCCACACCGTCCATCTGGCAGATGATAGGAGCCGGTTTCTGTTCCCAATTTAGGTCGACGGATCCCAAACGCAAGTCCTTCTGCTCTGGCAAGGACCCACGGCGCGGAGCCAAGGCCAGCCCCACTTTCAGGTCATACCCTTCAGCGGCGGAAGGCGTGCTGGGTGACACGACCTGCACGGGGCTGTCCAAGGAGGCACCACTGCCCGCTGTGGCTCCGGGAGATAAAGTCCCACCGTTGAGTATGGGAGAACTGTCCCCCCTCGCTGGGGACAAGCTGCCTTCCCGGGATCCTGACGGGGTTTGTCTCTGCGTTCGGGGTCGCAAGGTGCCCCAGCGGCCGTTGACGCAGGGAGCTTCGTCCGTGTTCCTGACGGGAGACTGAGAGCGGTATTCCCGGGTTTCGGGGACCAGGGCGGGCGGCGTGGCGCTGATGGGAGAGGGGCGAGAGTTCAGGCTGGGACTCAGCGGGGCTCTGCCGCTGGGAGCTTGGCTAAAGACCACGACACACTGTCCCACCTGGGAGAGGAGAAGATAAGAAGTTACAAAGGGCGGGAGGAGGCTTCGTGCTGTGTTGTGGGGGAAAAAAAGCGGGGGTTTGGAGAATTCTGGGCAGGGAATACAGATCAGTGCAGGGACCCCACCGCATCCGTACCCTGCAGGCAGGATGGCACCACAGCTCCGGGGCTCCGTGGTCTTCGTTCTCCACCTTGAGGGGCTGCCACGTCCAGGGGTTGGCGTGCATGTGCAGTAACCAGGCGTCTTTGAACAGCTGGGAAGAGAAACACGATGGGTTTAGGAGCCGGGTTTGAGATTTAGGAGCCTGGTTTGAGATTCAGGAACCCAGTTTTGCTGCTATGATCATCCCAGCAGAATCGGGAGTGGCGCTTTGCTGCTGCAGACAGAGGAATGGTGACCCAGATCAGGATCTGACCACCCCGGAGTGACTACACCCAACTGTGGCCATGGACAAATCCCTTCATCTCCATCTTCTACCCCAGTATAAAATCAAGGTTAATTCTTCCGAGGTTCAATTAACATTGTGAGCTGCTCAGATAGTGCCTGGGGTGCTTTCTTCTTAATTAAAGCAGCTCTAGTACTAGGTAGACAGCTTCTCTGGATTATCTAATGCGTGGGTGCCCAGATTCCCAGGATAAAATGCCACCTGGGTAACACCTCTCCCCAGTCCAGCACCCAGTTCCAGCGAGACGGGTGAAGCCGATGCCCGTGCTCCCCCAGGATACTCACTGCATTGGGACCTCCGCAGCCACCCAGGATTAAAATGGTTTCGTTGTCTATCACGATCTGGAGGGAACAAAAACCAGTATTTCAGACTGGGAAGTATGGGAAATGGTCTCCAGAGCTTTCAGCGAGGCCTCCAAGTGCAGGCAGAGCCAGGTCATGGCTTCGCTGCCACTCGGATGCTGCTGGATTTCACCTGCCCCAGGATGAGGAGTGGAGCTGGGGATGAAGAGCCGGTTTTGCTGGGCCCGAGGCAAAGTGGGATGCGGGGTTCACCCCACTACCTTGTCCCAAATGGCTCACAAACCAGTTCCTCTTAGAGAGCAATTACCCTTCCTGAAGCCGAGCCAAACAGCAAAGGACCCTCTTCAAATAAGGGAGAAGGTGGAAGGATTCAACAAATATCACATGTGGGAGGGCACGTGTGATACTTGTTAGACGCTGGTGGTGGGTGAGGCAGTCCCTTAGTCTTCTTTTCCAGCGGATAGAGAGAAAGCAACTTTCAAGTATGATCCATCCCATCTCTTCTGGGTTCCCCTGAGATGAACCACATGCTGGGAACCACTGACCATCTTCTCAGGGACCATAAAGGCACAGCAGAGCTTCCAACTGTGATGGAGACACCACCAACCACCTTCCCAGGGACCATAAAGGGACAGCAGAGCTTCCAGCTGTGATGGAGACATCACCAACCACCTTTCTGGGGACCATAAAGGGACAGCAGAGCTTCCAGCTGTGATGGAGACACCACCAACCACCTTCCTGGGGACCACAAAGGGCAGGTAGGGATGCCAGCTGTGATGGAGACACCTGCATCAAGCCAAGGTGACTCCCATGAGCTCCCTGCCCCGGGCAGGCAATAAAACAAGCGCAGCTAAACCCGTGCTTTGAGCGGGTACAATCCAGAGTCGCTGGAGCTGAGAACCAGGAGAGCGGAGCAATCAAAAGGGCCTCGAGCCAAACCAACCTGTGATAACACTTCATTGATCTTACACGCCACGGGGAACGATCAGCAGGAGAAAACAGCAATTTGTTTTCTTGAAATGCTCATTAGAGCTCTGAGTCATGTGCGAGACACGGCACGGTACCTGCCGGAGCGTCAGGGAGATGAAAAGCGCGCCCTCACCCAACAGATGGTTACGGAAAACACGGGCCCGTCGGGCAAAGGCTGCAAAGATAACCTGGCAATTGGGCGCTAGCTCCCAGGAGAGCTGCTGAGGGCTGCCTGGAAGCTGGAAATGAAGCGGTGCCTGGTTTATCTCTGGCAGTGTGCGACGGTGCTGGGGAGCTGAGCCAAGGAAGGAGAGCTCACCTGAGACTGGCCACCCCGCGGGTGAGGGCTGGGCCCGGAGATGTTTGGCTTGGACCAAGCCCACTGCTCAAGATCCAGCACCCAGACATCATTGCTCCTGCAAGGACGAGATGATAAGCATTGAGGATACAACCAGGCATTTGAAACACGGGTTTGGGGCAAGTTTTAGGGCAGAAATGTTTTTTTTTTGTGGGCTGGAGCCTTGAGGGGATTTGCTGTGAGACACAAAAGGTGCACTAAGGCAGCCCACAGATTCCAAAACCCTCCAAGATTTCCTTCTGAAACACTATGAGCTACCCTGGGACCACCACAACAGCCTCCTGGCTCGAGGGAGGACCTGCCAGACACCCTCAGCCCAGACTTACATTTGCCGAGATCCCAGCGAACCCCCAAAGACGATCATTTTGTCTTCAATGACACAGGAGGAGTGTCCTGCCATGGGAGGGGGACCGTGGGTGGTCACGATGCAGTTCCACCTGGAGCAAGAGAGACATTGCACCACTGGGTCAGAAAGGGAAGCGCCAGATGAATGGCAAAATGAAAAATCCCAGGGGCCCACAAAGTCCTCGAGAACATTTCACAGAGGAAAAACCTCAGGGAAAACCCCCTAAAGACCCAAATAATAATGAAACTAATTAGAAGTCCTAATGTGCTAAACATTTTTAAAGCATGACAAAGTCACAAGGCCAAGATGGAAATATCACCCCTTTCAATTAAGTTCACCCTGGCATTTTCCAATACGGTTTAATTACAGCCTCCTAACGACACTGCCCAAAAGTGCATTGGATAATTGACACTTCTGAAGATGAAAAGTTCTCAATGAAAGAGGAGCAGGAACCATCACTGCTTTGATACAGCATTGGCTCCTTTCTCACACACAAGCATTGCTGAGAAAGCCCGGTCTGAAACCAGCTGAAGGTGAAAGGAAAATTCCTGCCATGCCCGCGGTCACTGCTGGACAATTTATTAAGAGTCCAGGAGCTTGAAAGGCAGAGAGAGAACTAAAAAGCTGCAGATTTTCATCGTGTGTCCCTTGGAGGGCCTTTGAGTTCTGGACCACTGCTGAAAGTGAAGGCTTTACCTCCTGCTTTCCTCAGAAAGGCCTCGCTGCTCACGGCCAAATCCATTACGCATTTAAAAGATTCACATTCCCGATTTCCCACCTGGCTGGGTGGGAACACTCCAGGAGTCTGGAAGATTTTAGGTAGGAGTTGGGAGCTGTAGGGAAGAGGTACCAGAAAGCAGCATGCTCATGTCTCCAGTGTGATCTTGTATTTTGGGGGATTTTTCCTGTTGTTTCAGTAGGAGACACACCAGGATTAGACCCATCTGGGAAACCAGGACTGCTCAGAGCTTCCCAGGCGGGAGAGACACCCTCCAGCTGCATCCCAGAAACATTTCTAGAGGATCAAAGCTTGGGCTTCAAATCCAGATGAGCTCTTACCAGTTTTTGGAGGGTGAGTAGGTATGGATTTCATCAAAGAACCTCTCTGGCTGGTGCAGAGGGTAAGGACTCGGTCGCGTCCACCCACCGAAGAGCACGAGCAAGTCCTTGTAGACCACCAGGGTGGCCCCAGCCTTGGGTGAGGGGTAGGAACCTGGGCAGGGAAAGAGAAGGGGAAGGTTAAGAAACCACATTTGAACTCAGGCACCGGCTTCACTGAAGTGTGAGGACAGGGAGACTCCACCTTTGAAAAAAGAAAAAAAAAAGCTGAGAAGAAGGCAAAATTAGAATTCGGAGCCTGGGAAGAAAACTACTGCCAATTTGTGTCGTCGTAATTAGTAGGAGCCTGAAAGCACATCTCATGGATGGCAAAACATCTGTCACTCACTGGCAGGAAATTGCTAGCTTTCTAACGTGTCCCTTGAAATTATTGCTTTAGCACTGAATAAAAGCAATAATTACTTCCAAATACCTACTGACTGCTCCCCGAGGAAGGAGGGGGAACCGATACCAATCCCAACGCATCCGGCCTCCCTCGCGGCAGCTCGCTCGGGGATCACACACCGAACCCACGGGTTGTTTTGTGAAGCAGCACGATTAAACCTTGAACACTTTGCTGTGTGAATGAACAGCAGCTCCTCGAGTCTGCAGAAGGAAACGCTCCTCTAAAAATCACAGAGACTTTTTGCTTGTTTGGGGTTCAAAAGGCTCCATGGGGGCCAGAGATCACAGAATGGTCAGAGTTGGAAGGGACCTTCAAGATCATCAAGTTCCAACCCCCCTGTCATGGGCAGGGACACCTCCCACCACACCAGGGTGCTCCAAGCCCCATCCAGCCTGGCCTTGAACCCCTCCAGGGATGGGGCAGCCACAGCTTCTCTGGGCAACCTGTTCCAGGGCCTCACCACCCTCACACCAAAGAACTTCTTCCCAATATCTACTCTCTATCTCCCCTCTTCCAGTTTCAAACTGTTCCCCCTTCTCCTGTCCCTCCACTCCCTGACCAAGAGTCCCTCTCCAGCTTTCCTAAAGCTCCCTTCAGATCCTGGAAGGCTGCTCCAAGGTCTCCCTGCAGCCTTCTCTTCTCCAGGCTGAACAGCCCCAGCTCTCTCAGCCTGTCCTCACAGCAGAGCTGCTCCAGCCCTCCCAGCATCTTGGTGGCCTCCACTGGACCCGTTCCCCTGAGTAGGACTTGGGAAGTGAGATGACGAGACCTCTTGGTGCCGTTGCGATATGTTGTGCTCAGGAGATGCCAAGTTTGCTGCTCAAGCTCCTGCTGCCCTGTTAAAACCCTGCTGGCTTCAAATGCTGTGTCACCACCTCGCTGACGTGTCAGGTGCCCAACTGCTTCCCAGGAAAGGCCAAAGCCAGGGCTTGACGCCTCTGAGCATCCTCATTCCCACGGCCGTCACCATCACTGGGCAGATTCCTCCACCCACCTCTGCAGTCACGCTTTCAAAATAATCCTGAATACATCACTCCCAAAAAACTGGCTGAGCTTTGAACTGGGGGTCGCTGAAGGACAAGGTCACTCACGTGGCCACAGGAGCATCGTCACCCTCTCTAAAAAAGCTGGGACATCAAACCCGACCTCTGTCCTCCCATGGTGGCCTAATAGGACTTTTGAGACACGTTTTTAGCAGGTAACGACATGCAGACCCACAACTATTTTTAAAAGAAAACCAGAGCGAGCTATTTTAAGGTGCTGGAACTGAGAAAAGCAACTGGATTGCGACGGGCTCCAGGTGGTGGGTGGGAAAAGCCCAGCCAAAAAGCATCCTGCCCCCCCCAACCCAGGTCAGACGCAGAGGAGATGGGCACAGGGTCCCTCAGCCTTTCTCCAGGGGACAAACCACATTTTGTTGCTGCTCTCAGGCACACCACTGTGAGGGGGAAAAGGGAATAAAGTTGTGCAGGAAACAATTCTTTGGTGTGAAGGTGGTGAGGCACCGGAACAGGTTGCCCAGAGAAGCTGTGGCTGCCCCATTCCTGGAAGGGTTCAAGGCCAGGCTGGATGGGGCTTGGAGCACCCTGGTGTGGTGGGAGGTGTCCCTGCCCAGGGCAGGGGGCTGGAACTGGATGATCTTCAAGGTCCCTTCCAACTCAAACCATGATATGTCTATTCTACTCCAATTCTTGTACTGGGGAAACATCTACAGCGTGGCCAGAGCTACACTCAAGGTCTTCTTGAGACAAGAGGGCCAGAAGAGGGTCACATTTGGTTACTCTTTGTTCCCAAATTCCAGTTTTCCTGGCGGATTCTGCGGCTGTGTGCAATTCATTAAATCACACCAGCAGGTTTCCAGCCTAAGTTTTTCCCCAGCAGAGCATGAAGTTGCTCTCCCAAGCTCAGTATCGCAAACTGGGGTGCTAGAAACATCTCAGCCTGACCTGCAGAGAACTAGCTGGTTGGGCTTCTGCATCGAGGATGTCACTGGGGTGAAAGGTTCTGGGTTTAAAGGCAGTTATTTTTAAAGGAAAAGGGTCAGCCAGAGTCATCCCAGGATGGAGAAACAGATCTTTGTGCAGAAAGGTCCAGAGTGAGAAAAGCCACCCTCCTGCTGCTGTAACCTGGAGGTCAACCCCAGCCTCAGACACCGAGACGGTTCCCAAATGAGTCAACGCCGGATAAACAGCCCAGGGCAGAGCCCAGCCCCGGTTTTTCAGGAAGCTTTGCCTGTTACTGGACGTTGTAGGGGTGTAAACGAGAGCAGTTTCGTTCTGCAATGCAGGAAAAAACCATAGGTGAATTTTAGCAAAGGAAGAGTTGGCCTCTCAAAGCCTCTTCCAACCAGAAAGTCGGGATATCTACAGATGTGCCCTACAAAGGAGAGGCAGCGCGAGCTTGTTGTAGCAGAGGGGGTTCAGAGATCTCGTGTTGGAGCAGAAACAAGGGGCTGAAACCTGGGGAATTAATTAAAAGCACTTATCTCTAAAGCAGAGGAGAGAGGACGGGTGCTGCCGCCACTGTCCCCGGGAAGGGCAGGAGCATCTCCACACCTGCCCTTGGGAAGGCGACGGGAAGCCTTTGTGACTTCAGGTCCCAAGTATGCGGAGGAGTGCGGGGAGCAGGGACATCAAAGGGACAGAGCTCAATTACGTGGGGCCCCGTAACGACCTGCTCAAAGTCCCTGCTCACAGTCCCGGCGTTTCAAAGGCTCGCAGAAACGGACTTGAGGTGGGGAGGGTTTCTTCCTCCACGGGTTCACCTTGGCCAAAGGAACGGCTTCTGTTCCTCACCACCGGGCTGAAGAACATCGGTAGCTCATTGGTTTCAACTGCTCTCCCTTGGCCAAGGCTGATGAAGAGCAGACAGGACTCTTCCTTGCTGGGTTTTTAAGCTCCACACCCCGATAACACCATCCAGCCTGATATCAGGTTATCTTCCCTCCTTGGGAATAAGAATTCAAGGGGGTGGAGGGTGCAGCACAATTCTCTACCCCTAAACATAGAAGGCAACAGCCCTTTACAGCTGACACTGTTTATTCAGTCGGGATGAGCAGCTCAAAGCTGGTCTGAGCTATTTTTTTTTCCAGTTGATGGATTTTCCTGGCTCGCAAAGCAGATACATACTTTTCAGAAAAAACACAAACAAACAAAGACCTCTGGCTTCCACGGATGTTTGGAAGAGAAATGCCAACCCCTGATTGCTTCTGACACGAGCTTTGGATGCTATCTATTTAGGATCTGGCCTTACAAGCATTTTTTAAAGCCCATTTATTCAGGCTTCTAATGCGACAGGAGCCGCGCACGCAGAGATCAGCGGCCACAAAAGCCCAGCCCTGCTCCAAGGGCACGTGTAACACCAATTTCCAGCCCAGCCTTTTACCCCACAGCCCCGAGTGACTCCAAACCCCAATGATCAAGCGGAGCTAGAAATAAAAAAACGAAACAGGGGGAACAAAATTAATAATAATCACGTGGTGCCCGATTTGATGAGATTACCCAGATGAAAGGACGGGCTCAGATCGATATCGTTCGGGGAGATATCGTAAGAGAGATGCGCTGGAGCAGAGCCCGAAGCCAAGGGTTTGTACCATCTTGGGGGGAAGGTTAAGATGTGGAAAGAGTTCTGGGGTTGTATCAGGGGGATAAATTTGGGGACGTTTCATTATGGCAGACTAAGGTTTCTGGAGATGGAGGAGACGAGAGCTTCTGATAACAACTGGGGGCTGCTATGGCTCCATCTGATGGGTTTTTCAAGCTGCCTTTGCTCCAGCAAGAGACGATGCTCTACTCCCTAGGACTCCAGCAAACCCATGGGAGCGATCGCCAGCCCTTTTGATTTCCATGAACTGCCAGGATAAACAACAAGACCAAGCCCACGCAGCCACCTTCCCAATTTCAAAGCTGAGAAATTAAAGCGAGCTGGTCCGGCAGCCACTTGGGTTTCAACGCACGACGGAAGCCAAGCTCCTGAGGTTCAAAAGCCACCCATGATCTACACACCAAAGGTGGAGGAAACCATCCCCAGGAAGGGCTCGGGGCTAAGAGCCATCTCCTGCCCCAGTAAATAAAGAGGCCAGGGGATGGTCTTGCTCTGCTGTGGCTCAAGCCACACTGCAAACACGGCAGCCACCTGCCAAACCTGGCCTCTCCCTGCCAACAAATTACACTTGTTCAACAAATTAGGTCCCGTCACAAGGATGCGCTTAATTTGGTGGGTACATTTGTCAGCAGAGCACATTATCATCCCAAAGTAAAAAAAAAAAAAACAAAAACAAAGAGAGAGAGATGCTGAACCTGGACAGCCTGGGAGGAAAAGCAACATTTGCTGCTGTTTCCTAAACGGTTTGTACCTCTGCGAAATCAGAGTGCACCAGTACAGCCCATCTGCAGAAAACCAGGAAGTTTTGTGGGATTTCACCCCCAGGAGCTGGTGCTGCGTAGGGAGAGTCACAAAGAAGTGGTAAAAAGCAAATTATTTTTAAGAAGGGAAAAAAAATGATGAGCTGGCTGTTGGTTGTCATGGCAGAAATGGGGCTAAATGCACGGCTTGGACTTACTGTGCTCTGGCTCTGGCTTAGAAAAGCTCATCAGACCTCTCCTCGAAGGAGGAGCTGGTTGTCCCGTTGCTGTTTTGAACCCAGCACCGCTCTGGGAAGCTGCTCGTGCTCTCCTCTGTGGCTTGGTGGAGGGAGAAACCTCCTGAGCTGCTTCTGACTGACCAGCGCTCAGCCCGAATGTATGAACCTGGCGTTTAAAGACACCAAAGACACCTGGAGCCCTCCCCCATCTCACCGTCACCCACTGAGGGGTGACCTCAACACACTCCAGCACACCCAGGGCCATCCCAAACTTCCTCAGCTGCGTGAAATCCCCCATTTTGCTCCCCTCTTTGATGGGAAGGGAAAGCAGAGAAGGAAACAAAATCCTAAATTCCTCTGCTTCCCAGCCCAGAGGGGATTTTTCTGCAGCAGTCTGCAGATTTACTCGGAAGCTTCTCCCCTGCCAGCAGTTTGAGGTCTCAGAAGGGAAAGACAAGCAGTTCAGAGGCCAGGGAACGGCACCATGAGCATCTCAGCATTAGCGTCGGATTTGGGAGATGCCAAAAGAGAGTCCCATGAGAACTTGGGATGTTTCCATGGCATGTTGTGCATCTTTTCCTAAGTCAAACCCCAATATTTAGGACTTTCTGGTCACCTGCCTCAGATCCAGCATCTGACAGGCATCACTTTTCTCCCTGAGATGTGCAAAACAGGCCAACAGAATTACAAATGTTTTCAAGACTGGCTTTGACTGGGGCTGCCTAAACTTTAAAACACTTAAGATCCAGGAAAGTATCACTTTCCCTTCCCAAAACCACATATGATTTAGTGTTCCCTCAAATCTGGCTTTGAAAAAAACCACTCATTGCTGGGAAATCGACTGGAATTCAGCTTTGCAAGAGGAAAAAAAAGAAAGAAAACTCAGACAAGATCTCATTTGTCTCCCCAACAGGGAGATGAAACTTTTGCAGGCACATGCATCTGCTGCCTGCAAAACACCTCTCTGGTTGTGCAGGAAAAATATCCGTGCACCGTTGCAGAGGGGATTTTTTGCAAGCTGGGGGGGGGTGTAACCAAGCCACAGCAGCCCCCCTGGATGTTCACACCCCGAACAAGCTCCCACCAGGCTCTCGGTGTTGAATTTCCACCTTACAATGACACAGGCTCACGGTACAAGCCCGGTCAAACCCACGGTGTCAAGCCCAAGCTTTGGTTTCTCACAATCTCTACAAGGCGGAGGCAGAAATCCCCGCCGGGGAGGGGAGGATAAGTCACCTCCAGAGCTTTTGCAATGTCACAGTCTTTTTTTTTTTTAACACGGGAAATCCTTACATGCTGCGACTCGGAGCCCGATAAAGCTGTTGAAAAAGGAGAGGCAGTGCCCTCTGAACCCTGTGCAACAGGATTACTGAGTCACTCGCCACTAATGCTCGGCAAAAATGTCCTTATGCAGCAAGTTGAGCAAACAGCCGGGGAGAGGAAAGCGCCAGAACGCCCCGGGGCTCGGCCCCCCTCAATCCCTCCATGGGTGTAAATGAGGAGCGATGCCATTTGTGCCCCTCCATGCTGCTGGAGAGGTTTCACCAGGGTCCATCCTCACTCCAAGGTGCCAAATTCTCCGCAGGGTGAGGTCGCCCCTTATTCCCCTTCGCAGTCTCACCGGGTTTTGGGAAAGGCAGATTTGGCTTTCCGTGGCTAAGGGAACTGCTCTTGCAAAAGCTGCTTTTCCCTCCAAGGTGGGTGGAATGCAAACGCCAGCCAGCCAGCCACCTCCCTCCCCTTAAATACTTGGTTTGGTTTATTTTTTTTTCACACCCCCCCAGCTCTGCTGAAGCGCTACCCTGCAGACTTCCAAGTGATTTGAGTAACAGTCTGACAGCCCACACAAAAACGGCTCCGACGCTTAATTAAAGAGCTCAGGGCTGGGAGAGAAAGAAAAGCTTTGCTCGGCTCCTGCGACTTTGTCTTTCCCCTCCAGGAGGCAAGAGGGAGAGATGGAAATTGCTGTATCAGAGGACACGAGGCCCATAATAAGCGGGTAATTGCAGGGGTTAGCGGCGGAGCGTGCCCCGGCTCTGCTGAGCTCCACAACTTTGGGCTCAAATCCCGCTCCCCATTTGTTTGTCACAACATGAGGGAGGTGGCAGAGGCATCTCAGAGCCAAAACTCCCAAATTACCAGCCCTTCAGGAAATGGCCGCTGCATAATTGGGGGTTACAGCGACCACGGGGAATGAAAGAAACCCTCAGCCGTCCTTCACAGAGCATCCCGTGGGCACCCTCAGAAAAATAAATAAAATAAAATAAAATACAAATCTACTCCAGTAAGAGCAAAAAGCTCAACGCTGGGAAGAACTGGGCTGTGCTGGTCTCAAGGTTTGCTGTGGAGAAAAATCCAGCTACGTATTGAAAAGCCAACACCCACCCACCAAAAGCCCCACAAAACACACGGAGGGATGTTCACTCTGGATTCTTTATGTCTCCCTTTTAACCAGCTCTTCCCTCCCTCTGCTCTCCCCCCTTATTCTCATTTCCAGGCCATCGGTCCCTCCACTCCATTTTCCTCACACAAGGAGAGCGCTTTTCTCCCTCATTCCAGTAAAATCCAGCACTTAATGCCAAAACTCGCAAAGTATTTCACGTCAGAAATAAATATTCCCTTTCTGGAGGGCAGACAAGTGTGAGCCAGTGCTTCGTCATTCCGCAGGCCTACCACATTTAAGGAGATTTTCCAGCAGAGGCTTTTGTGAAAGATATAAAATAAAGACTGAAAAAATAAATAAAACAAAAATCAGGCTGTGAGCACTTGAAGAGTCTTTGAAAGCTCATCGTGCTGGGGAGGCTATACGCCGCAAAGTGAATATTGAGGATTTAATCTTGAGTATTACATAGGTAATCGTGGTGGAGAAGGTCCTTATGGCAAAGAAACCACGGCAGCATCAGGTTAAAGGAGGCAAAGCTGCTGCCGGGCCGCGTGCCCGCTGGCTGGGATGCCTTGGAAGGAGCTCTTGCCGATAGGTGTCAGCACAGCCTGCCCCAAACCTCCCAGCAGGACCTTTCCCAAGGCTCCTGGAAACTCCTTCCCAGCTGAGGAGACTTCTCCAGCCACGAGCCAGCAGGGTTTTACTTCACTCACCCCCCAAAAACGGAGCTGCCCCCGACAGGTGAGTGTACCTAACTGAGGAGGGAAAGCTTTGCGGCAGACTCAAAAGGAAAGGAATAATTTGATATAAAATGCCCCGTGGTCAGAGAAACCTCCATCACGCCTCGGTGCCTCCATCACCTGGCCCAGGGCGGTGACCGGGATGCAGGCCCGTGCCTCGGGCAGGAGCCGGTCCGGGCGATCAGCTTCCTCTCTGGTGAAACACGTTCATTATATCTGAGACACCACCAATGTCAACAACCAGTATGTGCCAATGGGGCGCCCGTTTGCGTATTTGGAAGCTTTCTTTCCTGATATGGAAATAAAATAGAAGGTTTCACACATGCCTCGGCTGCTCTGGCAGCCTCCCCACAGCTCGCAAATACCTCGGGCTCTGCTTGGCCAAACTGGGCCGAGCAGATATCAGCAAGAAATTACATTCCCTGCTGGGCTGGGAAATCCAGCGTCAGGAAAAAGTCAGATGCCCGAGAGGAAAACAAAATCCTTAGAGGAGAAAAACAACCTCTTGAAAAATCAACCCAAACTTCTGCTTAGGGAAGCACCGGTTTGAGAGCTGACAGGCCTGCACTTCGAGACCATCCAGGCACAGGAAGGAGAACTGCAGGAGAGGGATTTCTGCTGGTTATTTCAACAGCAGGTACCCAAACCTCAGAGGGGTGACACCTTCAGAACCTCCCAAACTCATCAGGAGCTGCCAGATGCTCCATCAACAAGACACAACTTCTTATTTGTCTATATAAGGACTCTCAACCTCAGGAACCTAATTTTGCAAACCATGGATTTTTTATTTACCGACAGGGCTGCAAACAGTTTCCCCCAGTTTTGGTACGGTGTGTTTTGTCGGCACCATTTTCAGATGGGCCGGGGTCATGTTTAAAATGAGTGTGTACTACCCACGATGCCAAAAAGTGGTGTTCACCAGCCAACCTTTGCCTGTAGCAAATGGGGAATTGGGCTAAAAATTCTCTGTATCCGATAAAGGCGATAGTGGGAAAAATTCCTCTGTTGATCTCCGGAGGGATCTGCACCCAGAGAGCTTCCCTCTGAGAACCTAAATCCGACAAGGTTAAAGCAACAAGCTATTTTTCATGCCTTTCTGCTCGATCCACGCTAAGAGCATCTTAGGAAGGGCTGCTCCGTGCAGAGACACACAGGAAAGAGTCTAGAGACACGAATGCCATACAGGTGGATTTAAAATCCTGAATAAATCCCTCTCCTCATCATCCAGGAGACAGGAGTATTACCAAAACCTTTCCTTAACAAGTCTTTGGCTCTATGAGACGCGCGTTGCTCCTGGTTTTACCACAGTAGCCATCTCCCGTTTGAGCAAGGGCTCCTGGAAAACTCCTGGAAAACTCCCGGCAGCCCTCCCACCAGCTGGATGTCTCCTTCGGAAGAGGAGCCAGAAGGGGTGACAGCCAGCGAGCTGTGGGGCGCAGTGGGGATGGGAAAGAAGAACCAGCTCCCCTCTTTCTGGGTTGTCTTGATCACGGCCCACACGGAGCCCCAGACCCCCCATGGAAGAGATTTCAGTGAAAGAGAAACAAGATCCTACAAACTAAAACAAAGACCTGGGCTTCAAGGATGAACAAACGGTGGGGTCTCCTCCTGCCTGACTCCACGTCTGTACAAACAGACACTCAGCTCTTCCCTTGACTTAAAGAGAGCTGCAAATCTCCAGACCTCTACTGGGGCAGAAGAAAAACAAGACTGTAGAATGGTTTGGGTTGGAGGGGACCTTAAAGGTCATCTACTGCCACCCCCTGTCCCGGAATATTCTCACAATAGTTGGAAGTTCAGCAAATTTTTATCTTTGGATGAAACCAGTCCCTGCTGTGAGAAATTCATTCCTCGTAGAGGTGGCTCGCCTGCTTCCCTCAGCAGGTCGGCGAGGCACGTCCCTGACCCTAGAGCTTTCATGGGGAAAGATGCTTTACCCCTTGGATGCCCTCTGCCCTGTCTCTGACTGCGTGGCCTGACGTGGTAGGAATATGCGGGGTTGTGGGGGGAAGAGGGAGGGGAAAATGCACAAGAGGAGGCTGGGAGAGGGAAGGGAAATGGATGTTTTCAGTGATGGCTCTATTAGGGAGTTTGGTTAAAGGGCAAGGGTTTTAAATTAAAAGAGGGGAGATTGAGCTGAGATGTGGGGAAGAACTTATTTGGTGTGAGGGTGGTGAGGCAATGGAACAGGCTGCCCAGAGAAGCTGTGGCTGCCCCATCCCTGGAGGACAGAGAGTTGGGGGGTTCAGCCTGGAGAAAAGGAGGCTCCAGGGAGACCTTTTGGGGCTTTTCTGGACTGGAGGGGGCTCTATGGTCTCCTCAGAGCATTCTCTTCCAAGGTGGTGAGACCCTGGCCCATCCCTGGAGGGGTGGCTTCCAAGCTGTGGCTGCCCCATCCCTGGAGGGGTTCAAGGCCAGGCTGGATGGGGCTTGGAGCAACCTGGTGTGGTTGGAGGTGTCCCTGCACTGGGGGGGCTTTAAGGTCCCTTCCAACCCAAACCATTCTGTGATTCTCTGATTCTGTATCGTGTGATGCCACGTGGCTGCAGCAGAGGATCAGCCCCATCGCAGGAAAGCTCAGCACCCCCTCGGGCAGAGGTGACAGGAGCCTCCAGCCCTTGGCCCGTTCCCACCTCTGTGTGCGGGTGGTTTGGCTTCTTCAAAGGGATTCCTGCCCGCCCCTGGTGCCACATTCCTGCCATGCCAGAGAAGTGATGGCAGTGCCATCCCGGTGTCCCTGCAGACAAGGTGAGGACCAGTCACTCCTTATTTGAATTGCCAAACAGACTCTGTCCCCCCAGCCCTCAAGCAGTAAAAGAGGAATGAAGTTACGCAGTGACTTAATGACCCCTGCAGATCCAGGGAGTATTTGGAAACGCGCCGGGAACCTGGCTCTGGAGCATGGATAGATATTTTAAGGCCAGCAAGGGGCAGGCTGCAGGATCTGGACAGGGAGGAATGGAGAAAGCCACGCAGAAAGATGGCTTTTCAGATGCGCGCATAAAACCAGAAGGTGCAGGTATATTTTTCACCCTGACAGCAGAACTCTCTGTCCATTTCCCATCACACAGACTTAAGGGCTTTACCTCCGAAGCATCTGAACCACCACTCTCTCCAAGCAGGTGCTGGTTTTGTAGGGAGCTGATTCCCAGGCAGAAACCCTCCAAGAGCCGTACAAGCCCCCAGCAAGAAGGGACTCCTTCGACTTTTCTTGCCTGGTGTGGCAAAGGTGACTGCAGGATAGATCCTTGCAAACAGCAGATCTACACCCAAATTTTGTGTGTTTTCTACTTCTGTGTCCCTGGTGATGCTGCTGGGTCGGTGGTGGCAGGGTGTCTGTCCCAGGGGACAAGACTACCCTGCACACAAGCAGCGATGCTGGACAAGTGTGATTCAGGAGATGATGGAGCCAGACAACAAAAAGCTTCCAGAGGTTAAATGTGAACGGCCAGAGAGGCCCCGAGAAGGGAAGAGGACAGAGCCCAGCAAATCAAAGGGAGGACAGACAGGTGTTGTAAACCTAAACCCTGATTAGGCAACTAATTACCGCTGCAGAGCAATCCTGGAGAACCCAAACAGCAATGGATTAATCTCCTGGAAAACAGCCTTCCATGCATAAGCAGTTCTTTCCCAATGAGGAAAAAGAACTCGAATCCCTTCACCTGCTGATTTTTCATCTCTTGCCCCTGAAATATTTCACATTTAATAATGCAAATTTCATTAGAGACACTTTTCAAAGCCACCCAAGCGAAGAAAGGAACAAATTAGCAGCCTGTCCACCTTGCACAGACTGAGAGACCCAAAGGCACCGAGAAACACCTGAGCTCCACAGAGCTGCAGCTCAGGGCCTGCCAAACGAGCTCTGGGCTTGCTCCCTGGGAAGGGCAATAACGAAGCTTAAAAGCTCTATATTCAAGGATATTGCTTCCTTTGGAAAGCAGGGCGTAGCTTGCTGTTTCCAAAGGAAGCAAGTCCAGCTGCCTGCACACTCCCTGCAAGGTCGTGGTTTAAAACAGAAATTAAGTTCTGTAGAGACACAGTTTTCACCTGGGAGCAGGTTATCCCTTGAGTACCTGCAACGGGATGACCTCAGTGTGCTGTGCTTTGCACCATTTCTATAGGCAGCCCCAGCTAGATTTCTCTATTTATCTGGATTCTTCCTCAAAAGAGGCACTTTGCCTTTTTATTTCTGCACTGCAGCCTGAATTTCAGAAAGGCTTCAGCTTTCAGTGCTCCTGTCACTCCCAGCCTGACAGGACAACACTGGGCTGGAGGACAGGGCTGCCAAAGGAGGGGGAAAAACTTAATATTTTTAAATTGGAGAAAGCAATTCCAAGTGACCCGTGCTGCTACAGCATCTGTCCCAAAGGACGACGTAGAAGGAAGCCCCAGAAACTTGTGGGTTTTGTTCCAGAAGGGCAGAACTGAGCTGTGTGATAAGCAAGCTCCGGTTGGGCAGCAGACTCACCAGAATTAAGGCAGAGTTTCCAAATGGGGTCAAGTCACTCCGGGCTCAAGGGCTCTGAGAGCATTTTGCTCGTGGTGGGAAAGTCAGGCATTTTTTGATGATAAGGCGGAAAGTTTTAGCTCTGCGACGGCAGGAACACGCCCTCCTGCTACTAAACTCAAAGGGCAACGGGGAAGAAACAAACCAGATCAGGAAAAGAGCTGGAGAAAACCTTTCCTCTCTCCCAGTTCAACACCACGACAGCAGAAAGGCACCGTTCGGATTGTGAGAGTTTCCACCCCTTTCCAAACATGTTCAGATTTGAGATATCAGGCACTGGCAACCAGTAGCTGCGGTCAAAAATGAGAGACCTTATTCTGTGCCAGGCAGCAGCTTTTCACTTCTTTCGACTCCCAGGAGGCAGGGGGAGCAGCTACGACAGGGCTTCAGTCTGCTCAAGGTGATCCCAAGTTTGTGTTACAAAATCAGGCAACGCCTTTGATTAAAAAATTCAACCACCGTTCAACACCGCACCGAACCCAGAGAGCCACGGGTACCCAAAGACCATTTTGCCCCCCCAGGGCTGTAAGTGGAAATGAGTTGGGCTAAACTGTGAAAGTTTATTTTCTAAAGCTGCTTCTCCTGGTTTCCTTCTTGTGCATGAGGGAACGTGTTTCATTTTGCTAAGAAATGCCTTGTGAGCTCTTTTCTGCTGGTTCAGGGACCAGCAGCAGCCTATGGGCTGAGAAATGCTGCTCCAGAGAGTCTACTGGCACCGCCAGGGCAGGATTTTGCGGAGTTTTCTTAATCCCCAACACAAGGATGGATGTGCCTGAGATCACTCACAACGTTACCCCGACACAAGTCACTGCAATGGGAAGGGAGGAATTGCAATAGGGAGCCCCGAGAGGGTGGTTCGGTAACGGGTCTCAGCCCGTTACTGCTATTTAGAAAAAAAGAAGATGCAAAATGCAACCAAGGACTAAATCTGCACCACCTCGGGAGAGCTTCAGGCACAGAGGGCTCTAAATCCCAACGTGAGATAGTTTCCACTACTCCAACAACTGTTTGCTCCTCAGAAACCCCACCGAACCCTTGGACTGCCCTGAGGAGGCGTCACACCAGTTTGTGGCCGCAGAGGACTGGGTATCTGCTGGTTCTCAGAAGCTCCATCCCTTGCATCTCCTTTCAGCTCCACAAAAGCCCACCGTCCCCCAGGAGGCCCCGGGCGAAGCAGCTCACCCTGGATGAGGACCAGCATTTATGAACCTCCACCAACCGTTTCCCAAACTCGCCTGTGTTTTCTAGAAGGAGATGATGAAAACAGGGCGCTGCTTTTTTTCCCTTTGGCCCAGGGCAAGGTTTTTGTGCAGCTCCATCAAGGGCAAACCGCCCCGCAAACGACTAACGGGGAGGTTTCTGGTTTCTTCAGCCAAAAGAGCCTCCCACCGCCCGGGGACCACATCTGATACAACCACCTGGGGCAGGTGACAGCAGAGTCTCTCCTGCCTCCTTCGGGCTCTGAGTTTTGTTGACACAACACCATCAAAGGCACCTTCCCCTCAGCTCACAAGGGGAAAACCTGATCCTCAAACTCCAGCAGCTCCCACTCAAAGCTTGGAGGGGACCTAGGGGAAGAACAGAGCCAAGAACTGACATGGGAGAGGTTTTTTGTTTTGTTTTGTTTTTTTGTTTTTTTTTACTGCATTGGGTTAAAGCTTCATAGGAGGTTTTAGGTGCAAACTTCAGGCTGATGGGCTCTACTCATTTCCAGGCTAAAGCAATGAGACACAGGGAGGCTGAGGTGCTCTCATGTGGCTGCGTATCGATGCGTTAAATGTGGACAAAGAGCATCTAATGAAAAGAGTTTTGTCTCTTTTATCCTGAAATCTCAAGAAAAGAGATGAGAAGTGTTCCCATCTCTCCAGGAAAAGTGAATGCAGCATGACTGCAGGGAGACAAAACCAGCAAGAAACAAATCCCAGGGAGTTTTATGCTCCCTGATGTGGGGCTGGGGCACACAGCAAGCCCTGTCACAAGAAACAGGAAAAGCAGAGCCATGAGACTTCTTAAATCCCCAGATTTAAGAGCAGGATATATCTCAGAGTGGGAGAATACACTGCCACAAGGAGGGGGGACTGGGATCTTTGCAGGTCAGGAAGATGTGGGAGGATCACAGCCCAGAAAGCCAACCGTAACCTTGGTTGCATCAAAAGAAGTGTGAGCAGCAGGTCACAGGAGGTGATTCTCCCCCTCTGCTCTGCACTCCTGAGACCCCACCTGGAGTCCTGTGTCCAGCTCTGGAGTCCTCAACACAGAAAGGACATCGAACTGTTGGAATGGGTCCAGCGGAGGCCACCAAGATGCTGGGAGGGCTGGAGCAGCTCTGCTGTGAGGACAGGCTGAGAGAGCTGGGGCTGTTCAGCCTGGAGAAGAGAAGGCTGCGGGGAGACCTTGGAGCAGCCTTCCAGGATCTGAAGGGAGCTCCATGAGAGCTGGGGAGGGACTGTTTGTCAGGAAGTCTAGTGACAGGACGAGGGGTAATGGTTTTAAATTGGAAGAGGGGAGATTTAGATTAGATCTTAGGAAGAAGTTCTTTCCTGTGAGGGTGGTGAGGCACTGGAACAGGTTGCCCAGGGAAGCTGTTGATGCCCCATCCCTGGAAGCGTTTAAGGCCAGGCTGGATGGGGCTTGGAGCAACCTGGTGTGGTGGGAGGTGTCCCTGCCCATGGCAGGGGGATTGGAACTTGATGATCTTTAAGATCCCTTCCAACTCTGACCATTCTATGATTCTATGATCACGCTTGGTTGAGGATGATTGAGCAGAAACAACAGGGATGATGCCCAGATCCCTCAGGACTTCAGCTCACGTTCCTCTCCCTGTAAAGGTCTGGTCCTTACTTTGTAAGCACAGTATATACTTATAAGCACAGTAAAAGGCTTGATTTTAAAAATAAAACCTTTCCACTGCTGTCCCCGAAGCCCCTGAGAGCACAGACAAAACTACCCTCATTTTTCTCTCTGATTCAAAAAAGGTATTTCCCAGTTTCATGAATGGCCAAGCCCAGGGCTCCTGAGGAACAGAGACTGACCAACGCGAGAGAGGAGAAAATCTGCAGAAACACAGGGTCTGAAATAGCCCAGGCGGGCCTGAGGGATAACTGCCCGGGGATATGCCCTCCATTCGGCCTGTAAATTACCCGCTGCAGCCTGAGGATGGCATGACGAGGAGACACGGAGGATGGCAAAGGGCCTGGGTCAGTGCTGGTGGCCGAGGTGGCCTCTCCCAGGACCTGTCAGCAGTTTTCATCGCACAGAGACAGAAGGGATCTCATCAAGAGTGTTTCGCACACCAACATGGAAATAAGACAAACTTTCCCTGTCACCAGCGTAGCAGATTCAGGACTGAATCCCAGGGTAGCAAACTCTGGGCATCAGTAAGCCCAGACCAAAGCCCTCACCACAGGAACCCTGCAGCTCCTGCATTGAGTCACAGAGTCATGGAATGGCCTGCGTGGGAAGGGAACTTAAAGATCATCTACTTCTACTGTCTGCCCTGGGCAGGGACACCTCCCACCACACCAGGTTGCTTGGAGCAACCTCCAGCCTGGCCTTGAACCCCTCCAGGGATGGGGCAGCTACAGCTTCTCTGGGCAACCTGTTCCAGGGTCTCACCACCTTGGAAGAGAATCCTCTTGGGAGACCTTAGAGCCCCTTCCCTTTTCAGGGCTTTTCAGGGCTTTTCGGGACTGGAAAGGGCTCTAAGGTCTCCTTGGAGCCTTCTCATCTCCAGGCTGAACCCCCACCAACTCTCTCAGCCTGTCCTCCCAGCAGAGGGGCTCCAGTCCTCCCAGCATCTCCATGGCCTCCTCTGGCCCCATTCCAACAGGTCCACATCCTTCTGATGTTGGTGACTCCACATCTGGACACCGTACTCCAGGTGGGGTGAGAATCTCCAGAGGGGGAGAATCACCTCCCTTGAGTCCTGTGAGTCCCAGTTTCAAACGGGTTTTGGTTTCTTTCCTGGCTGAGAGCTGGTTTCTGGGGACAACCAGGGGACTGTCTCCACCACAGTCACAGAGTGCTGGAGTTTGAGTCACTGAGGAGCGGAGACAAACCCTCGCCTCCAGCTGCATAAACAGACTCCAGTGTAAACCACCTCCAGTCCTCCATCAGGCTCTCCCCTGCATACAGGCTAAGAGTCAAAGAAGCACCCGGATTAATTATGCAAATAAAGGCAAAGAAAAGCATCCTTAAGACGTGGAGAAAGACACCTGCCTCCCAGGGACCACCTACCCTGGGATAACATTACAGGCCTCCCACATAACCTAGGCCATTAATTAATTGCTCCCCTCCTGCTCCAGCAAGACTCGTATGTGGGAGTGAAGGGGGTGGAGAGTAGCTCCAAACAGCCAGAGGAGCTCGAGGGAGAAGAGTTTAGAGGATTCCTGTTCTCATTCCTAAAATAGAGATCCTGCCCCTGCCTTCCTTTGTGGAGTGTTAAGCCCCACCAGCAAAAAGCGCGACATAAAAGCCGGGAATTAACTCTCTTGTTCTGCTCCAGCCTAATAAGTAGAAAGTCAAGGCCATTGTTTTAGATCTAAGCCAAAAAATACTTTGAAACCTCAAAAATTAGGGTTTTTGGAAGCAATTATCTTCCTCCTCCGTCTCCAAGACTAAAGAAACACGGGCCAATTATTTCTTTGAAGGCTGAATATTTACTCCCAGATGAAGCGCAGCAGCTCGGGCTGGAGAGGAATTACCCAGCTCTGATGTCATCCTGTGCTGCGAGTGAGAAACCCAACGGAGAACAGGCACGAGCAAAACAACAACATAAAAGGGTGTTTTCTCCTGGAAAAGCCCTTGCAAGAGCGGAAGGGATGAAGGTGTTTCAGCTCACCTGAGCTATGCCCAAAGCATTTAGCCTGGCCTTGGCACCCTTTCCTTTAGGGAGCCCTACTCAGGACTCATTAGCTAAGATGCCCACGGTTAATGAGGGCACAAGCAGAGCGTGATCAGACCTCTCCAAGCAAGAACTGGTCTTGTGGAAAAAGCTGCCGTCATGTTCTGGAGCAAGCCATACCCTACAGAGCCAGGGATGGGAACTCCTCCTCACCTCCAGGAGCAATTAGCCTACATGCACATGGAGCGTTCATCAATCAACGTCAGCTCTTCTTTTAAAAGAAAACATCTCCCGCCTTATTTACGTCTGACTGGAGTTTCAAAGTGCTCTCTGCTTTTGCCCCCTCCAGTCACTGTTCCTTCCCAGGCAAGAGGGTGCCAACCCTCTGGTTAAGGGGTATAAAGTAATAATAATTAAAAAAAAGCAGCTATGTGTAAGAAACCAGCAGCGGCAGGAGCGCGGGGTGACTCACGCCCTCAGCAGAGCCAGGAACAAGAGCGCTCTCTGTTTGGTGAAGTTTCAGTTGCGATCCCATCTCGCTCCACGTGCTCATGACAGCACGCCGAAATATTTCCTCGGGGGATCTTCCCATGGGACTTAACTCTGACACATATTCCCACAGGACTCGTTTCTTTGAGAAGTGTTATTTGTTAGTAAGGCAGTGGGAATTTGACTTTGCGAAATACCAAGAGGGTGAGTGAGATGCTGCGGTGCTGGCGGTTGGACTCGTTCACGCCGACTGCGAGTCGTGCCCCGCATTCAATCCGACGGAAGAACTCCTTGGGCTCTCAAGAATAGATGTCCTGGCTCAGGGCAGAGGGCTGCATCGCCCAGCATCCTGTTTATGCTGCCCATGGCCTCTTCTCCACCCCCAAGCAGAGGGACAACACTCCGGAAGGGAAGGAGAAAGATGGAGAGCCAGTTTCCATGTACGTGTAGACAGTGGTTTGTTTTTTTCCTCCCCATTTTAAATCCACAACTGTTTAATTCTCACCTGTAGGCATCAGGCGGCGCGTGCAGAGATGCAAAAGCCCAAACAGAATCCTTAAGGGTTATGCAGACTGATACTAAGCACCGAGTTATGTGTTAGCACTTCAAAATCACATCTGACTGGCTCCCAGGAAGATCCAGTGCACAGAAACATCTGGATTTTGGAGGATTTCATTTAAGAAAAAAGCATCAGACGAGAAAATACGACTTTAAACAGAGCGATCCACAACACACAAAAGCAGGGTCAGAGGGAGTCCACACCCAAGAGGACGAGTCACCAAGTAGCTCTCAGTGGATGCTGAGCAACTTTTCTTGTTCCCACTCTTTGTTGAATGTAAAGCTCTGCTGAAACAGCGAGTTTAATACTGCCTTCCCTCCCCCAGCGAGAGCTTCCCCCAATTCTTCTGCCTTTGTCAAAGTTATTTTAGTCAAATTCAGAAGTATAAGGAAAACGAGTGCGCCGTATGTGACATTTGGAGTACAAAAACCAGTGTGGGAAATCAATTTGTGGCGTTTTCCTGCCCTGCTGCGAGCGTGTGGAACTGCAGGAATGTACCTGCTTTCCCACGCTCACCCACCCGTACGGGCATGTCTCCTCTGCTCCTCAGAACACCCCAAGTGGCAGCTACGAAAGTTATTAAAAGATAAATAAATAAAATCTCAGCTCTGGGACAACAGTTCGTATCGATACAGGCTCCTGTGAGCGTCATTCATCCTGCGAGGCACGAACCAGCACCAAGAAGCTGCTCCAGGCAAAGAGAAACAGCTCAGCATGAGAAGATGCTGGGCAGAGAGCAACCTGATGAAGTCCCACCAGGGCAAGCGCAGGGTCCTGCCCCTGGGGGGGAAGAACTCCCTGCCCCAGGACAGGCTGGGGGGACCTGCTGGAACAGCTCTGAGGAACAAGACCTGGGAGTGAGTCCTCGGGGACACCAGGGTGCCCAGGAGCCAGCAATGGGCCCTGGTGGCCAAGAAGGCCAAGGGCATCCTGGGGGGCA
>VXBW01006844.1:32517-45049 GCA_013400375.1 Thinocorus orbignyianus
TGTTGAGCTTCTCATCCATGAGCACTCCCAAGTCCTTCTCCTCAGGGCTGCTCTCCAGCAATTCTCTGCCCAACCTGTATCTGTGCCTGGGATTGCCACGTCCCAGGTGTAGGACTCTGCACTTGGCTTGGTTGAACTTCATGCCATTTGCATTAGCCCACCTCTCAAGCCTGTCCAGGTCCCTCTGGATGGCATCCCTTCCCTCCAGCGTGTCAACCGCGCCACCGAGCTTGGTGTCACCGGCAAATTTGCTGAGGGTGCACTCCATCCCACTGTCCACTACTGGCTGGTGCAAGAGGAAAAGCCAAAGTTCAAGAGGGGGGAGAGGAGGCAGAGCACGGTGCGGGGCAGCACCTGGGGCCGAGACAGAGGTGAGAAGCAATTGTGATTCCTCAGGGGCATCTCCAGGTGGAGGACCATGTGCTGTCCTAAGTAACGGGCAGGAGGGATGCCAGAAGATGAAGGATTAGCGCGCTGGTACAGCAGCTTTGACAAAAAGCATCAGTATTTATTCCCCGCCGAAGCAAAGGCAGAGGGAGAGGCAGGGCAGGGGCGAGAGCCAGACCGTCCCGTCCCTCTCTCCCACCACATGCTGCACACAGCTGTTCACCAGTTAAAAAATAAAAATAGACTTGAGACGAGGTGACCTGAGGGGACACGGGACTGCTCCTGAGCTGGTGCTCACGCAGAGCCCTTTTTCTGTTTGAAGCAGCAGCAGTAAGATTTAAAAAAAAACCACCAACCTGGAAAAAGGAGCATTTGGGGTGAAGGGCTGATAACCTACTTGTGGTAGCAAGAGAAAAAGAGGAAAACCCATCCAGGGCAAAGCCCCAGGAGAAGCTGACCTTGCCTCCAGCTTTGCTCTGGACCAGTACAAGCACATCCCTGGTTTCACAGCTGGAGGCACGGCGTTTCCAGCGTGAAAAGAGCTCTTCAATGCAGCCCACCCGTGGGTGGGTCAGTGATACCCATCTCGCTGCTGCGAAGGAATCCCAACGCTGGACTTCTCTGTGCTCCTGAGATCCCACTTGGAGTACTGCGTCCAGCTCTGGAGTCCTCAACATAGAAAGGACATCAAACTGTTGGAACAGGTCCAGCAGAGGCCACNGTTGGAACTTGATGATCTTGAAGGTCCCTTCCAACTCTGACCATTCTATGATTCTATGATTCTAAATCAGGGCATTTAAGTACCCTCAGACAAGGCTGTGGCTCGGCAGGGGACGCGGAGACGCCCGGTGGCCTTTGCTGAGGGTCCTGTTGTCTGACAGATCCCCCACTGAAAAGCCACTGGCCTTCATGGCCTTGGCTTTCAGTGACAAGCCTGGGGGTGCTTTGCTGGTCACACAGCGGGAAAAGGGGGGACTGGGGACACTGGGATGCAGGAGGGCAGTGGTGGTTGTGGGGAGAGACCACCCAGCTCTCCCCTGAGCGCACCACACACCGGCCTTAGGGGCAACTCAACTGGCTTCATCTCAACAGATATTTTGCCAAATGAATATAATAAACCCCTAAATACACACCTACACGCCCTTGCACACCGCTTGGAGCTCTGCCTGGTGGGGAGGATACAGAACTAGGGGTGCAAGGGGATCACCTGGGACGGGATCAAGGAAGAAATAACGATTAAGAGCATTTTTAGAGATTCACCTACTCCTTAAGCTTTGACCCCATGTCATTTTTACAGGGTGAGATCCCTGGCAGGCTGCATGTCACCTCCACCCAGGGAGGCGCCAGTCAGGGCTTCCCACCCTAAATACATGCAACTGCAACCCGCTGCAAAGCAATGCTGCGGTTTTTCTACTGCACCTTTCTGGAAAGGTTGAAGTTTCCTTCGAAATCTAATCACTGCCTCAACCATGACAGGTCGAGAGCCTCTTACCTCCTCCTCCCCTGGCCAAGCCCTTGGCAAGCCCGGCTTTCACACGCCAGCACAGCTCGTTTATTATTTTGAGGGGAGGTGGCAGCATTCTTCTCCTCTATTTGGATTGAAAACCCAGGCCAGCCAGGCAGGCACCGCGCCGGCATGTATTTTAATCCTAGACCAAAATAATTTAAACTCTTCTTTCCTACTTCTTTTCAGCAAGCCGTTTAAAGCTTCTGAAGTCAAAGACGACAGATCAGTTTGAGGGGAAAAAAATTAAATTAGGAAAATAAAAAAGCACGAGTGAAAACTGGAGTCTATGCCAGCTTTGCAAAGGCAGAATCGATCAGGGGAGGTGGGTGTGAGTCCCGCCTGTCTTGAGCTCTTTTTCGGGTGGGATTTATAGTTTTTTTAAAATCCCAGTAAAATTCAAGTATCCCCCAGTGTTTCTGTGTTGCAGAGTTGGCATATCTTTGTCACTGGAAATGAAGAGAATAACAATTGCTGGCGTTTGAAGACACTGAGACCCAAAGAGAGGCAGAGCCAGATTGTTTTCCCCGTGTCTCCGTTCCCCCTCTGTGCTGCAGAGCAAAGCAGCAGAGACTTTCACCTGGAGCACAGGAAAGCTGAAATAAAGATCAGCTGGGAAGGTAACACTGAACACCAAACACGTGCCCTTTTGCAATAATTAAAGGGCATTGACTTCTTAAACTTCAAGTACAGCAAAGAAAGTAACCCATCCAAGTTCAAAGGTTGTATTTCCCATTGGAAAGAGGGGAAAAAATTAAGCTTGGCTACTGAAATCCCATTGCTAAGCAGTTCTCGGCTAAAAATTTGTGGCTAAAGGTTGACAACCTTTGAGGCAGGATAGTACCTTGAGTTCCTGGCACCACTTCCTCCAAAGCCAGGCTGGGGTTTTTTGGGGGTAACCTCTCTGGTGAGCCCCTGGCTCAAGAGCTGGCGGCACCCAGGAGCCCAGGCTGCAGATGAAAGCGCCTGGTCCCGCTGGCTGGCACCAATGTTTGCACCAACTATGCCACAAGTTGTGGCACGATAAAAACGCACCAGAGTTCAGAAAAGCTCAGCTTTGCAACTGCCTCCATGTCTCCGGGGTGGGGAAAGAAAATCCTATGTCTATGCCTTTCTTCTCTAAAACTCTGTTTTCCTGTTATTTGCAGCTCATCGGCTCAGTGCAGACGCCAGGCAGTGACATATTGAGCAAAGCTGGGTGATATAAAGAGCCGCAGCTCTGGTGAAAAGCAACCCATCCTGTAAAACAAACAACATTCCAGCTTTTACCTCTCCCTCGCCTCTCAAGGTAAACCCACAAAATTGCTTTAATTAGTCATCACGCTGGTGCCGTGCTCCCCAGACTGCATGGGGGGGAAAAAAATAAATCTGTATTTAAAATTAGTCACTCTGCCATCAAAGGATCAATATTTCTGGCACAAGGGTCAGCATTCCTCTGCTGCTGTTCCCTTCCTGCATTCCTGCACCCTCTGACATCGTCGGCTGATTGTGGCCGGTTATTTCACCACGTGAGTCACGGCCCCGCTGTGATCTCTGTGGGCTCACACGGCAGGGAGAAAACAGAATGACATGATGACTGTAAACATTAGAACCACAGAATGGTCAGAGTTGGAAGGGATCTTCAAGATCATCCAGTTCCGACCCCCCTGCCCTGGGCAGGGATACCTCCCACTATACCAGGTGGCTCCAAGCCCCATCCAGCCTGGCCTTAAACCCCTCCAGGGATGGGGCAGCCACAGCTTCTCGGGGCAACCTGTTCCAGTGCCTCACCACCTTCACACCAAAGGAGTTCCTTCTGATACCTGATCTAAATCTCCCCTTTTTCAGTTTAAAACCATTATCCCTTGTCCTATGGCTCCCCTCCCCCATCAAGAGTCCCACCCCATGTCTCCTGGAGCCCCTTTAAGGACTGGAAGGCTGCTCCAAGTCTCCATGGCGGCTTCTCTTCTCCAGGCTGAACAGCTCCAGCTCTCTCACAGCCTGTTCTCACAGCAGAGGGGGCTCCAGCCCTCGGAGCATCTTCATGGTCCTCTGCTGGACCTGTTCCTTCCTGTGCTGATGATTCCAGAGNCTGATGACTCCAGAGCTGGACACAGTGCTCCTGGTGGGGTCTCAGGAGCGCAGAGCAGAGGGGGAGAATCCTGTCCAGTGACCTGCTGGCCACGCTTCTTCTGATGCAGCCCAGGATGGGGTCAGTTTCTGGGCTGCCAGTGCATGTTGCTGGCTCATGTCAAGCTTCTCATCCACCAACACTTGCAAGTCCTTCTTCTCAGGGCTACTCTCCAGCCATTCTCCCCCCAGCCTGGATTTGTGCCTGGGATTGCCATGTTCAACCCTGCACTTGCTTTGGTTGAACTCGATGAGGTTTGTACTAGCCCACCTCTCCAGCCTGGCCAGGTCCCTCTGGATGGCATCCCTTCCCTCCAGCGTGGTGACTGCACCACACAGCTTGGTGTTGCCAGCAAACTTGCTGGGGGTGCCCTCGATCCTACTCCATCGCCCACAATCCCCAATTCATCTCAAAAACCTGTGTATGAAGGATTTCTTCCAGTAACCCTGTAAGTTCACATCTAAACCCCAGCATTATTGGTATTACATGACGTCCTGCAGCTTCAATCAAATCCTTTACAAAACCTGCAGCTCATCCATAAAGTTTGTTATCGGTCGGATGATCAAAGACTTTGCCAAACGCTCCCTCCCCATGAGACAACAATAACTTCCATTAATTATTCCTTATCAAACAGTTTTTCTATTACTCCCTTCAGAATTGATAAAGACACAGTGATCTCTATTTAAAATTCTCCCACTTGTCCTTTTCAGCATTTCTGGGATATTTCTAGTAAATCCTGGCAGAGAGATAGCCCCAGCTCCTCCTTTGATGCCCACGACCGCTGCCTCTTGACTTCAAATGCCTCATGCCTGGTCGATGACGTCTTCCCACAAAACCTGGCAAATCCCACACTCCTCAAAAAAAAACAAAAAAGGGGGGGGGGTTGATTCCTCCCTCACTCCCCCCTTTCCCACACCTCCTGCTCTTACTTCACCTCAGCTCAGCCCATCTTAGTATTTTAGGTCATAGGTTGCCAGATTCAGTTTGAATTCAGGCTTTTAATAATTTGTAGCTTCAGTTTTAATCCTGGAATCCACCCACAAACGCGCAACGCTTTGTTGTAGGGAAAGCAGATACCACGGATTTGGAGAAGAGCTTAACAAAAAAAAAAAAAAAAAAATCAGTTTAAGTCAGCAAACAAGTTAATCCAGATCAGCTCTCTGTACATAAAGTACATTAATAACGCTCCCGTAGTGACCAGGGGCTGAGCAGAGCCAGGATGTTGTCAAAGAGTGAGGCTAATGCAGATTACGTGCTCCAAGGGCAGTGGCTTGAGTCAAACAGCTCATTCTGGACAGAGCAGGAGCAGCACGCCCAGAGGAAGCCCCCGGAGCAGCAGAAGAAATGACACAGCACACAGCAGCAACCCGTGGGGCAACAGCTAGGGTTTCTTCAGGTAATTTTTAGCTAGGCTAAAGCTCCCCAGCTGCACAAATTGAGGGGGAAATCCACGCAAACCTACAAGTCATCAACAAGGACTTAACTAAAAATGAGCCACGGATGACGGTGCCGTTTGCATTCTGTAGGAGGACAAGGAAATCTTTTGAAGAGCGCAATGACTTCACCAGAACTTCCTGCAGCATCTCCTGGACTTGTCCTGGCAGGAGGCTGCGCATCGCTTGTTTCATAAATTATTACTTGGGAATATGAAAATTTGCTGCCTGCTCACTCCCGCAGTGGCCCAGCTCACACCGTGGTTATTTACCTTCAGAAAAATGCAATTTGCTCCCTGGAAGAACAGCCTCCCGCAGGGCTCAGACCCAGCCACGGAGCCACAAGGACTGAATTTTTGTCATATTTTTGACTACATCTCCCAGCAGAGCAGGCTGAGGCAGCTGGATGTGATTGCAGTAAAAATAACAAGTTTTATTTAAGTATTTTTTCCCTCAATGGGAATGCTTTCTCTGCTTTTTCCTTCCAGAAACGTGGAAGCAGGGTGAAAATTCCCCCCTACATTAAACAGTGTTGTCAACTGAACCGCTTAATTCCATCAGCAAATACGTTTGCCTCAATGCTCCTCATGTCCTGTGGTTTATTTTGAAGCAAACCACGCTCAGCCCCCTCTGCATTGTCTCACCCCCAGATGTGGGGGATGATCTGCTGCTGCCAAAGCAGCCAGCGGCCACCCCGAGTGCTGCGGGTGGGCAAACTCCTTGCTTTGAGGGTAAAGCCTTGAGTTTGGGGGCAAAGTGAGGTTTCTGTCGAAGGGGACACCAAGCTCAGACTCTAAGGGGAACCGTAGGAGGAAAATATGCAAAAGCAGAAAGCAAAAACCCCACCCTTAACTTTTCCAACAGCTATGATGAGCAGCCGCTGAATCCCGATTTTTTGGGCAAAGTGCCTCTGTTGGCAGAGCTGTGTCACACCCACCGGGTGCCAGCCACGTGCGGCGCTGCCAGATTCCAAGTGACGTGGCACAAACCCCTCGTTACAGCTTCCTGGTGTAAAATCTGAGCAGAAAAAAGGGTAAGAGGAGTTTTATCCCAGGGGCTACTTACTGTGCGAGAAGCGCTGGGTGATGGGAGTCCCGGGGTAGGGGTAAGTGCGACTCTCCCACTGAATGTTGCCTTCTTGCACTGCTTTGATAAAGCCGTGATAACACTGATGGGCCACACCTAAGGGGGAGGAAAAAACACCAACAAACAAGATGTCAGCAAAATTTGGGGCACGTTCGGAACAAACCGTGCCCGCACAGTTGCGTAAGTGACAGCAATTATAAAGAACCCCCCGTATTTAGGTTATAAACACGCTGGTGGAAATTGAGAGGATTAAAGAGAATAAAGAATAGGGAGGCTGAGAATGTGGCAGTCAGCAGTGTTCACTGAATCGATATTTCCCAACAGAATATATAATATATTCATATAGAGACAGATATGTCAGCTCCAGGTGGGTACAGCAAAGCCTTTGGGAAACATAAATACAGAGAATGGCTGGAGAGCAGCCCTGAGGAGAAGGACTTGGGAGTGCTCCTGGATGAGAAGCTCCACAGGAGCCGGCAGTGTGCGCTGGCAGCCCAGAAACTAACCCCAGCCTGGGCTNCTTGCTCAGGGAGTGGAGGGACAGGACAAGGGGGAAGGGTTTTAAATTTTAAGAGGGGACATTGAGATTAGGTATTAGGAAGTTCTTTGGTGTGAGGGTGGTGAGGCACTGGAACAGGTTGCCCAGGGAAGTTGTTGATGCCCCATCCCTGGAAGTGTTTAAGGCCAGGTTGGATGGGGCTTGGAGCAACCTGCTCTAGGGAGAGGTGTCCCTGCGCATGGCAGGGGGGTTGGAACTGGATGATCTTTAAAGTCCCTTCCAACTCTGACCATTCTATGATTCTATGAGATGCTTTTGTGGAGCTGGTTTTCAGCTTTCTCTCCCCTAATCACACCCCCAGAGCAGGAGCTGCCCTTCACTTAACGGACCTTAGAGAATAAATAAGGTGCAATAATGGATTTCTAAGAACAGGCACGCAGCCACTCACACTAAATACGGGAAGAGGCAAGAGGGACAGAACTTAGCACGTCTGAGGTGAAAATATCCCTCTTTAGCCGTGTGAGGGAGCAGATCTGGCTGACAACAGGTCCTGCGTGGAGCAGGCTGGCCACAGAGCTGCAATTAGTTCTGTGCAGGGAGAACATGTGTCTGTGTGTGTGCTGAGAGGGGCCAGAGCCCGCTCCATGTGGAAAACAAATAAATAAATAAATATTTATGACCGCAGCGGCTCAGCAGATGCTCGCTGGCCCTTGCACGGAGGGTGCCGCAGCCTGCCAAGATTTTTTTCCCCAAGGATTTGCTCAGTGAAATCCTCATGCCAGAAACAACACCTCCAGCAAGAAATCACACTCTGGGATATAAAGAAGGTAGGTGTGGGTTTTTTTATTAAAAAAAAAAAAAAAAAAAAAAAAAAAAAAAAAAAAACAAGGGGGAACANCAAAGCCCGGGGTCCTCAAGCAGCTGGTCCCCAAGAATCATGCGGGAAATGTAACTGGAAGCGTAGGATTTCATGTCAGATGTATCCTGACAAACAGGAAAAAGCAACAGGAGAAAACAAATCCAGTGTTTACCTCGAGCAACCCCTCTGCTTCGTGGCAAGCAGGTTAGTGATTACACTCTCTTATATATATATATTTTTTTTTTGCTATAATTGCTGCACAAACGGCCCTGCTGCCCAGCACCCCTCACCCCCTGAGACGTGGGCAACTCATCCCGGTGCCACCTTGCGTCTTGTGTGCTCCAGGGATGTTTCCCACAGTCTCTTTTGGGGTGAATCACCAGGTGCTTGGTCATTCCAGCTGCATCCTCTGCAGCTCTTAAGGTCGCCCCAGGAACAAGTCCGCCTGAGAAAGCGCACCCAAGGGCCACGGAGACCTTTCAGGAGCAGCATGGGTTGCTGCTAAACCCAAAATGATGCCAAAAGAATACTGCTCGCTTTGGAAATATCTGTGGGGTTTTAACCTCCAGCCCGTTCAACTCTGGGCAAGGCAGAAAATGCCTGGAATCCAAATGATGCTTTCGCATGCGCAGAGGAGTCCACAAATCAAACATCACCCTGAGCACCTGCCAACGGTGCTTCTCACCTGACACCCCTCTGCATTCTCCAGGAGAAACAAGTCACCCTCCCGCAGCAGCCAAGCCTCATTTCCTACCCATTTCACTCGGTCTCCTCTTCAACTGCCTATTTTTTTCACGAAGCTTGCAATCAAAATGCACATCCTCAACAGAAATGGACCAGAAATCACCCAATGGATTCAAAAAATACCAAAGCAGAGAGTTTTGCTTGTATCCTTGTCCGAATTTTACCCACCTGGTTGTTGCACTACATATATCTAGCATTAAAATACCCCCATGAGGCTTGGGAATTAATGCTGCACGGAGGCAAACTGGAGTATCTGTGTCTCAGGGCTACTCTTTCAGGAAGTTCTGAATATGTAGATCCATATTAATGTAGATTTTATAGAGCACTTATCTCCAGCAGAGCTGTAAGAACCAAACACGGGTTTGTTTCCAGCTGAAAGCCTAAGCTCTGAGAATGGTAATTACTGAGCAGGACGCAAATGAAGCACAATTACAGCCACATTAGATATGGGGTGCTGGCAATGGGGGGCTGCTGTGGGGTGGGCAGGAAGCCTGAACACGAGGTCAACAGTACACAGAGAGCATTCCAAAGAGAGAAAGTGGAGGCTTTGGGGTTTCACTGTTTCAAAGAATAAGAGGCTGAGGGGCTCATTTCTGCACCACTATTAGCAAAGCAACTGACCCGTAGCTGTTTTTCATAGAATCACAAAATCATAGAATGGTTTGGGTGGGAAGGGACCTTCAAGATCATCTACTTCCACCTCCTGCCCTGGGCAGGGACACCTCCTACCACACCAGGGTGCTCCAAGCCCCATCCAGCTTGGCCTTGAACCCCTCCAGGGATGGGGCAGCCACAGCTTCTCTGGGCAACCTCTTCCAGTGCCTCACCACCCTCACACCAAACAAGTTCCTTCTCAGATCTCAGCTCCATCTCCCCTCTTTCAGGGTCAAACCCTTCCCCCTTGTCCTATGGCTCCCCTCCCTCATTATGAGTCCCTCCCCAGCTCTCCTGGAGCCCCTTTAGGGGATTTTCTTCTCCAGGAGCCTTCTCTTCTCCAGGCTGAACCCCCTCAACTCTCTCAGCCTGTCCCCACAGCAGAGGGGCTCCAGAGTTTTGTGGAAGTCCAATTTTTGAGTTCAAGGGGGAAAACAGGAGGCAAGGCTAAAGCAAAGCAAAGAGCAGCTGAGATATGAATCTGTGTTCCCACAATTTAAAAAGAAGAAAGCACTTTCACTACAGCTGTTTGTACCTTTGATTAGTCGATACCACTGTTTGCAGACAAGGGCAGCAGTTTTATGCTCCTGATACGGCGAGAGGAAGGAGAGGATATATTCCAAAACCTCTTCTGGGAGCTCCAACATCGATCTGTTGTGCCTGGTCTCCTCGACCTCCAGCTCAGCGTGCGGCTCCTCATCTTGCTCCATCGTCCCTTCGACCACGGCGTCTTCTGGATCCACGGCCATGAAACCGTCATCTTCACTGTCCGAGGAGCTGGCCATGGCATTCCACTTCACAGCTGCACGGGGAGGGGGAAAAAGAGAGACAAGGGTAAGGTCACAAAGAAAATTAACCAGAAATGCCTCTGCATCAAGCTCTACCGCAGCAAACTAAGCTGAGGATGTGTTTTTTGCAAAGCTTTGGAGGAGGCTGCACAGAGTTTAGGAATGAGCATTTCCCATGGGCGCAGTGTTGTCCCAGGCTGTCCCAGGCCATTTCTTCATCTCTCATCAACCTCAGCCCTACCGTCACCCAGAGGTGGTACCAGAGAGAGAAAAAAATACACCTGCTGGAGCAATTACAGCCTCTTGGACCCTTGGTGCCTGGCTAGGTGAGGAAAGGCATCACGGTGCTGCACTGGTGGCCCTGGCTGGATCATAACCACAGGGCCACCAGCGAGGGGGAAAGGGATCTCTGTGAACCCAGAGCAACTCCAGGACAGAAGCGACAGCTCTGCAGCCCCTCCTCCCCTGTGAAACCAGTTTTCCCAGTGAGGTTGCTTTACCCTGCTTTGCAGCTTCTCAGGGGAAAAAAATCCCTGTCCCTTTCTCCCTTAACACCCTCCTTTTTCTCTTCTTTTTTTCCCCCCACTAAACACTTACACAGAGTTCTTGCCGACAGTAGGTGAGGAAAGAAAAAGCCCCACTGGATTTACTGCTGCTGAAAGGCTGGAATATCAAACATTGTACCCCCAGCTACTCAGAACATCTTAAGTGTAAGGTAACGTACCGATGACAGAAATATATCACGAAATAAATCCATCTTAACAACTGTCTGTGTCCAGTTTGGCCAGTTGGCACGGTCTGCAGGTAAACCCGTGCCTGTTGCTGCAAAACAAATCCCCAGACCTTGTTTCCTAGGAAGCAGCTGACCTGTCTTGGAGAGAACAGGAGGAGTTTTCCCTTCCAATGTCGCTGGGTAAAGGCGGAGGGATGCAACCACTCCGTGATTATTCCTGCATCAATAGCTCAAAACAAAACAACCCATGAGGATGACACAGGGACTTTCTTTTCCAGAAACTGCAGTCACAAACTCCCTTTTTATCTTTCTCCTTGCACAGCAGTTCATAACGAAGGACCCAAACCCGAGTCCCCATGTCACTCAGGGTGAGTTTGTGCCGGCACTCTGAGGCAGAGGCTCCGCAGCCACCTCCAGGTCCCCAGTGGGTTAGTATGATGGGACACGGGGCAGATCACGGGAGGTGATTCTCCCCCTCTACTCTGCGCTTGTGAGACCCCACCTGGAGTCCTGTGTTCAGTTCTGGAGTCCTCAACAGAGAAAGGACATCGAACTGTTGGAACAGGTCCAGCACAGGGCCACCAAGATGNCTACAGCTTTTTGCCCAAGATATTGAAATACAAGAACCTTCCACCGTGTTGGCCATAAACTATAGTATTTTATTTTTATCAAACTCTCAGTATTGCAGAAGGAATTTAAGTCACCTGCCTATCAGGAATAAACGAAGCTGTTAAAAGCTTCCAGCAATGCAAACTCTACTGTCTTCCCCAGCTAAACCCAGGGTTTTCCCATCCCAGCATCCACCGAGCTGAAGAGCCATGGGAATAGCAGCCAGCAGAGACGTGGAGCGGAAAAGCTTCCCATGACAACTAATTCATGCTCAGAAAAATGACGTTTGACAGCATAACTCTCTTCTTCTGTCAGGTTTCCCGACAAAGCAGCTTCGGAAAAATCCATGGGGCTGTCAATCTTGGGCAGAAACCCCTTCAAAAATGAAACTCACAGTTCTGATCCCAGCAGATGCTCCGCATGTCTCCCCCCCCTCCCCTCCAACGCGTCAGAAATCCTTCCTCGAGTCAATGTTATGACAGAGAATGACTGAAACCCAAATGCTTCCACACAACCGCTGCTGCTGCCAAGCTGCATTACGCAGCAGACAATGCAGAATTCCCAAAGATTAAGAAATGGAAGGCTAAAAATAAAAATTTAAAACATTTTTTAAAAAGGGAGTTAGGGCTTTTCCAAGTGAAAATGCCTATCGTTGTGAAATATGTGATGATTGCCATCTCGACACGGCAGGGCAGGAAGCCAAAGGATTCCGGGACCCCAACTGCAACCGGGATGCGGTTTTGCCGGAGCTGTGGAGGTTGGAGGAAGGAGGGTTGGTCCCTACCTCCCAGCTCAGGAAAAGAGAGAGCAGCACGTCTACCCAGGCACAGCAGAAGGCGTCTCACACCCTAAAAATGTGCCAGAAAACTCAAAGAGAAGCGCATTTACATCCAGGTCAGGTACCATGGGACACCTGTGGGTGACGACGCTGAACATAAGCCTCGGCTCGACGGGTTCAGGCGAGACATCTGGTGTGTTACTAAGGCTTAGAAGCAAAGATTATGTGTTTCCCCAACAGCTTTGATTTACCCTTTAAATAATGTCCAGAACCTGCTGGAAGAAGTCAGCTGAGAAGCTCAGGAATGCACGCTTGGTTAGAAAGGGTGGGGTTCCCCCCCCCCCCCCA
>VXBW01006844.1:46568-62928 GCA_013400375.1 Thinocorus orbignyianus
TTTTTTTTTTTTTTTCCCATAAAAAAAAAAAAAGTCAACTGATTTTAGGGGGGAAAAAAAAAAAAGCCTCCAAGGGAAAGATCTTGAATGAAAATAAGAGGCTGTGAAATAGTAGTGAGTCAGAGCCATTAGTCATAAGGGAATGTTCATTTTCACATGCCACAGAAAAAAATACATTCTCCTTTCTAAAACATAATCATAGAAGAAAAAAAAAAAAAACAAAACCAAAACACTAAAGGTGTGTGAAAGGACCCAGCCCCGACTGGCAGAAGAAAGGGACCCTGCACAACACACCAACCAACTGCACTTGGTAATTAGGAGCTAGGGCGTTAATTGAGGGGTGGTAGGTAGCGACTGCCTCCAACCCACCCCACACTCTCTGCAACTGCTTGTTCTGCTCGCCAAGGCCCCCAGCAGCACGGAAGGGGGGTGTTTAGGGAGACATTTAGACCTTCCAGGCTTATTCTTTTACCCAGTTAAAACCAAAAAGCCAATTCCATCAGACAGACGTATTTAATAAGTCTTAGGCTGCTTTCCTTTGGGAAAAAATAAAGGTCCTATTGGTTTGGAGATTATTTTTGCATGGTATTTCTTGTTTGCTTCATGCAGCTGTGGCATCAAGGACTCCAGAAGCAGCTCCCCCCGGCTCCAGTTTGGCTTTTCCTACTACCAGTTGCCCTGCAGAAGCCCTGAGCCCTTTTCTAATCACGTAAGAGCAAAACCAAAGTGCTATTTCCTAGGTAGAAGCACACTGTTTCATGAAAGTGACAGCACAGGGAGTGGAAAAGATTCAGAGCTGGGATAAACACCCTTAAATAAGATGATGTTTCCAGTCCCCTGAACATTTGCACCAGCCAGAGCTGACCCAGCTGAAAGCCAAGTGTGAGAGAAGCTCAGCAGAAAAAAGAAAAAAAAAAGCAGCAGATTTTCAGCAAGAAAAAGAACACAAAGCCCCTGGGAAAGGGAAGGATGAGCAATATCCTGCCTGCGCTGCCGTGGAGCATGGTGTGGGACCTCGGGGACACCTGCAGCACGCTCTTCTTCTCAGCCTGGCAAAACAGGCAATTCCAAGTTCTTTGAAGCACGAGGCTTTCCCTTCAGTCACCTTCAAACAGGAAATTGGTGGTGGTTGTTTTTTGGTTTTTTTCCTTCATATGAGACAGCTTCACCAGTGAAAGGAAAGGCTCCCTAAATTCCACCTGCAAGTGTGGAAATTCCAATATGCAGCTTCCCACTTCCCACACTATCCCTCTCCCCACCGCCCATTTTGCCTGTCAAACCAGTATTTTTGTACTCATTCACAGAGATTTCATTTCACAGTGCCACAGAACCTGCAACGGAACACCATGATCACAACTAGCCTGTAACTGATATGAGTGTAATAAAAAGAGCTACCAGAAATCACAGAATGCTCTGGGGTTGGAAGGAACCTCTAGTGATCCCCCCCAGCCCAACCCCCTGCCAGAGCAGGGTCCCCCACAGCAGGTCCCACAGGAACGTGTCTAGGACGGGTTGGAATGTCTCCAGAGAGAGAGACCCCACCACCCCTCTGGGCAGCCTCTCCTGGTTGAGATGGAACTTCCCATGTTCCAGCTTGTGCCCGTTCCCTCTTGTCCTGTCCCTGGGCACCACTGGAAAAAGCCTGGCCCCATCCTCCTGATACCCACTCTTGAAGTATTTCTAGGCAGATGCCCCCTCAGTCTTCTCTTCTCTAGACTAAATAAACCCAAATCTCCCAGCTTCACCTCCTCAGAAAGACGTTCTGGTCCCTCATCATTCTTGCGGTCCTCTGCTGTCCCCTCTCCAGCAGTTCCCTGTCTCTCAGCCTGTCCTCACAGCAGAGCTGCTCCAGCCCTTGGTGGCCTCCACTGGACCCGTTCCAGCAGGTCCATGTCCTTTCTGTGTTGAGGACTCCAGAGCTGGACACAGTGCTCAAGGTGGGGTCTCAGGAGCACAGAGCAGAGGGGGAGAATCCCCTCCCTGGCCCTGCTGGCCACGCTGCTTTTGCTGCAGCCCAGGCTGGGGTTGGTTTCTGGGCTGCCAGCGCGCACTGCCAGCTCCTGTGGAGCTTCTCATCCATGAGCACTCCCAAGTCCTTCTCCTCAGGGCTGCTCTCCAGCCATTCTCCACCCAACCAGGATTTGTGCCTGGGATTGCCACCTCCCAGGTGCAGGACCCTGCCCTTGGCTTGGTTGAACTTCATGCCATTTGCACTAGCCCAGCTCTCCAGCCTGTCCAGGTCCCTCTGGATGGCATCCCTTCCCTCCAGTGTGTCAACTGTGCCACCGAGCTTGGTGTCATCAGCAAACTTGCCAAGAGTGCACTCTGTCCCACTGTCCATGTTTCCCACAAAGATGTTGAACAGTACTGGTCCCTGTACCGACCCCTGAGCAACACCACTTGTCACTGGCCATCACTTGGACATTGAGCTGTTGACCACAACCCTTTGAGTGCGGCCATCCAGCCAGTTCCTGATCCTCCCCGTGGTCCGTTCATCAAATCCGTAACTTCCCAATTTTGAGATTGCAGCAAGATTTATTGCACAAACAGCACAGCAACCTAAAAATAACCTCTGCCTTATCTGTCTTCCTACAAAATTAAAGCACTGAAAATGAGAGAGAGAAATTGAGGTTTCCTCTGGATTTATTATAGGAATACAGGCCTAGGAGGGAAATATTTTATATATTTGTTCTTAGGTGTCCAAGCTGAGATCTCTGCCATCCAAGAAACCTCCCCAAATACATCCAGAACAAATGGGATTTGGAGACTTTCTAGTTTATTTGGACAGTGTTGTTCCCCTTAAACCAGCTTAAGTTGCTTAAAACCTGTTCAGATCTGGCTTGATAAGCACTAAGACCCCAGAAAAAAAAGCTGTTATATTAATTATTTGGGCACTGCTTGAGCTCCCAAACACACTCTGGCCAACGAGCCCCCAGTTTAATCACACTCAACAATAAATACATTTATTCTTGGGGGGGCAGATATTGATACACAGACACCGTGCTCTTTGGGTTTCTCTGATAGAAATTCCAGCCTTCACATCCATGGCTCCAACTCCAGGATCCCAGTAACCTCTCAACAACCTTCCATCCCTCCAACCAAGCTGAAAAAAAATAATCAGTGAAGCCTGAATATCAACCCCAGCCGGGGTTTCCCGGGTGCAGAAAGGGTCATGCCAGTAATTGAGACCCAAATTTGGCTTGTTTTGAGAACTGATTATTGCTCAGGTGCAATAATCGGCCAGACTCTATCTAGGTTTGCTTTTGTCACCTCTACTGAAATGACCCTAAATCCTGTAGAGATGGGAATAAATCGGATTCCGGGCTCACCCACTCCCTCTGCTGGCTCCCGACAAATCGTGAATTCAAATTATTCCCGCCTGAACTTTTTCTAAGCACAACAAATAATCATGATTCATTTCAAACGAAGGTAAAACTGCATGCTTGCCAGAAAACCAGAGCGATGGCTAAACAAGCAAAGAGAAAGCTTTGAGACTCGAAAAAGAACGGATTTTCGAGGAAGATGTGCAGATGGTTCCTGCTGGAACATTCATTGTCTGAGGATAAACATTTTGCACAGGAGGTGTCTGGATAAAAGTATCAGATGGGATTTTCGGTGCCTCTCCAAACCTGCCTGCCATGATTCATCAGCAAGAATTCCTGGCTCTGTAACACCTAACTGCAGATCATGAAATTACTGTCACCTCCCACCTTTGTTAAGACAGTGCAGCAGGTCTGGGGTCACGGCAGCACCTGAAAAGCTGCAGTTAAATTAATTATTTTGAGGACAGCCTCTAAAGATGACACGGCATTCCTCACCTTCCGCAGGTATCTCACCTCTGCTGGGAGGACAGGCTGAGAGAGCTGGGGCTGTTCAGCCTGGAGAAGAGAAGGCTGCGGGGAGACCTTGGAGCAGCGTTCCAGGATCTGAAGGGAGCTCCAGGAGAGCTGGAGAGGGACTCTTGGTCAGGGAGTGGAGGGACAGGACAAGGGGGAAGGGTTTGAAATTGGAAGAGTGGAGATTGAGAGTAGATCTTAGGAAGAAGTTCTTTGGTGTGAGGGTGGTGAGGCACTGGAAGAGGCTGGCCTGAGAAGCTGTGGCTGCCCCATCCCTGGAGGGGTTCAAGGCCAGGCTGGATGGGGCTTGGAGCAACCTGGTGTGGTGGGAGGTGTCCCTGCCCAGGGCAGGGGGATTGGAACTGGATGATCTTGAAGGTCCCTTCCAACCCAAACCATTCTGTGATTCTACCTCTTAAACTGACCAAAGCCACTAAAATGAAGCTGCATAAAGGTTTCAGGCAAATGAAGGCGAATTTACAGCTGAGCCACGAGGGAAACACAAACTACTGATGTAAAACCCAGTCCAGTTTTTACTGGATGAAAAATAAGTCTGAAAACACAACTGGGAAACATAGTTTTTATATTTACATTTCTGTATGTCCCAATGCCCACTTCTACTTCCAAACAGCCCAGAAAACCTGTTCTGGCAAAATAATTACATGTAAAGCATGGCAATATCTTCCAGAAGGGTTTACTAACAAAACTAGGAGGCACCCAAACATGTTGGGTGACTTAACTTCTCATTTTTATTTTTATTTTTTAAACAGACCACATTAGATGCTTATTCAGTGTGGTTAGGATTATTTATTTTTCTTAAATAAACTCTTTTCTTTGCAGAGTGTAACCCCATGAATCCAACCAGCTGCTCCGAGCACCGTTCCCACTAAAGGGCTGCCCACGCGGAGGGCGCCCGCAGTCCCCGCAGTGCCCACGTGTCACGGGAAAGCAGCTGGCGGCGAGTGGCAGGGTCCAACCCGGCGCACGACTTCCTTGCCCGGGAAAGCCCTGGATCTCATCCACCTCCTCCAGCCCAGCACAACAGGCAGCTCAGCAAGGAGAAAAGAAAAAGAAATGTCACTTCCTACCGATTCACGGCTTGGGGGGGAGTCTCTGTTGCCGGCAGCAATTGGGCTGGGAGGGGGGGGGCAGACCTTTTTCCTCCCCAGGAGCTGCTCTGGTCTCCAAGTTTTGGAGCTTTCTTGCCTTTGGTGGGGTCTTTCCTGTAAAACTTGGGGGAATTCAGGATTTTTTTCAGACCTTTCTCCTTGCGCTGAATCAGGCAGAAAGGGGCAACAGGAAGAGGAATTAGTGTGAGAGGGAAAGCAAAGGGCACACACCTTGTTTCCCAAAAAAGCAACCCAGCCCTCGAAGAGCCCATCAAGAGGCTCCAGGCAGCATCTTCCGAACACATCAGCATTCCAAGTGACTTGAATTGCCAGCACTAATACCCCGCTGCGGGGCTGCCTCTGTAGATCCAGCAATTTCTTGTGGCTTTAAGCAGCAGGACAAACTGTCAAAATTTAGGTTTCCAACCCAGCTGCCAAATTCAAGCTTAACGTTTTGCTGCAGGAACCAAGACTGAAGCTCTAGCACTCAGGAAAATGAAATTAAGCAAACAACAGCTCAAGGTCGGGGTTTATCAACAGGGCAATGTGTTGTGCAAACACTCATGTTCGAGCCTCCAGATGCCCCCCCACGATGTGGTCTTTGGCTTAACACACCCATGGGAAGGAGGGGGGATGTGGAAGAATTTAATTTTTGCAATAAAGTAAGTTATTCTGCTGTTAAAATTCACAAAACAAAACGTTCCTCTATCAACTAAGAACCGTAAGCTGTGAGCAGCCCTGAGACTGAAGGCTGAAGTGAAGACAAACTCAAGGGTACTGACATTCAGGCCAAAAAAAAGAAAGATGCTCTGGAAAAAGCCACGTATTAGTGCACACGGGCAGCCAAGGTTTAATTTAAATCAATATCCCCAGCTTTCAGAGGGGTTGCTGACTTCGCAGCACTGAGCTGATGCAATGTTTCTCCTCTCTGCTGGCAAGCAGGGGACCGAGATATCTGATACCATCTCGACACGGGCATCACCAGTGTACGAGCACTGCGAACGGTGCTCTCCTCCTCATCTTAACTCCCAGCAGATGAGCTGCTTGGCTGTAACTCGTACGGTGTGTCCAACACCCTGAGAGTGTGTCTTCACAGAATCATAGAATTGTCTGGGTTGGAAGGGACCTTTAAGATCATCGAGTCCAACCATCAACATAACCCTGATAAAAAACCACCATTAAACCATGTCACCAAGCGCTGTGTCATCCCGGCTCTTAAATCCCTCCAGGGATGGTGCCTCAACCACTTCCCTGGGCAGCCCATTCCAATGATTAATAACCCTTTCCATGTAGAAATGTTTCCTAATCTCCAATCTGAACCTCCCCTGGTGCAACTTGAGGCCGTTTCCTCTTGTCCTCATCGCATGCGATGTGGGAGACCAACCCCTCCCCTGGCTACCCCTTCCTTTCAGGGAGTTGGAGAGAGCGAGGTCTCCCCTCAGCCTCCTCTTCTCCAGGGTGAACCTCCCAGCTCCCTCAGCCGCTCCTCCCCACAAGACTTGATCTCCAGCCCCCTCACCAGCTCCACTGCCCTTCTCTGGACCCGCTCCAGCCCCTCAATGTCTTTTGTTGCGGTGAGGGGTCCAAAACTGGACACAACCCTGGAGGTGGGGCCTCACCAAGTGCCCAGCCCAGGGGGACCACCCATCACCTCCCGAGCCCTACTCACCACGCTGGTTTTGCGACGTCCACCGGCTTAATCACATCAACCTTCAAACTAGTTCACGTAATCCCCAAGTCTTTGATGAGAGCTGCCAACTCTGGAGTTAACTATCTAGAAAATAATGCCCAGGAGCGGGGCTGGATCACACCAAAGAGAATTTGAAAGGCAGGACTGTTTGCTAAACAGCAATCGCAACAATAGAGAAAATATGTTCTCTCTCTCTTTCAGTGGTGGAGAAAAAAATAAAGATGTAACTCTCTGGCCACGTAGCACGAACCTGCCCAACGCAACCTCGAACACCCACACGCATTACAAAACCTCAGCATCCACCTAGCTTTAAGCACAGCAGGGTGGGGGGGTGATCAATCCCATTTTATAGGTAAAAGCACCAAAAAAAAGCACCGAGAAGCTGAGGTCAAGCAAGCCCTGGATGGTGCCGGGGTTACCACACCAGAGGTTTGCAGCTCCTTGACCTGTGCAGAAGAAACAATGCCATCACCTCTCCTGAGCCAGGATGGATATTGCAGAGAGTCCAGAGCTGGGTTTTACTTTTGATGGGCTGGGAACAAAGATCTGCTAATCAAAACACAAAAGGGGTATGGAAAAGAGTAAGATTTATGAAAAGTGAGCACAGAGCTTAAGTTCTGTGTTTTGACAGCCATGAAGGCATTTAAATTCAGAAGGTGGCTGAATTCAGCACCAGGGTTTTTCAGCAGAAGATTAATGTTAAACAAGAAGGGCAAACACCCACCAGTCTCTGCAAATCTAAGGCTTCGTACCCCCTTGCAATGAGGATGGAGAGAATAACGGTACCTGTGGGTCCACGAGCCCGGCAAAGGGGCACACGTTGGTGCTGAGGTGGGATTGTCTCAGAGGCGGCGTGTCTCCTCCTCACCCAAAATCCCGCAGAGCCCTTGTGGGCTCAGTGTCCCATGGTCCAGACATCGTACCTTTGCTCCCCCTCAATGCGGTGCTGGGAGAGCTCTTATAGAATCACAGAATGGTCAGAGTTGGAAGGGACCTTAAAGATCATCAAGTTCCAACCCCCCTGCCATGCACAGGGACACCTCTCCCTAGAGCAGGTTGCTCCAAGCCCCATCCAGCCTGGCCTTGAACCCCTCCAGGGATGGGGCAGCCACAGCTTCCCTGGGCAACCTGTTCCAGTGCCTCACCACCCTCACAGCAAAGAGCTTCTTCCTATGATCTCATCTGAATCTCCCCTCTTCCAATTTAAAACCATTACCCCTCGTCCTGTCACTAGACTTCCTGACCAAGAGTCCCTCCCCAGCTCTCCTGGAGCTCCCTTCAGATACTGAAAGGCTGCTCCAAGGTCTCCCCACAGCCTTCTCTTCTCCAGGCTGAACAGCCCCAGCTCTCTCAGCCTGTCCTCCCAGCAGAGCTGCTCCAGCCCTCCCAGCATCTTGGTGGCCCTGCGCTGGACCTGTTCCAGCAGGTCCATGTCCTTTCTGTGTTGAGGACTCCAGAGCTGGATGCAGGACTCCAGGTGGGGTCTTACAAGCGCAGAGCAGAGGGGGAGCTCTTCTCCCAGCACTAAAGCTTCTGAACACATTTCTCCCAGAAAACAGCAATTGGTGGCGGAAAATCCCCAACCAGTTCCCAGCAAACAGAGGTGTCACCTAAAGTTCCCTTTAAATTTTCAGGAGGGAAAGCAGACGAGAAGGGAAGGAGAAACACTTTCTTTTTCAGTGATACAAGTGTGGGAAACAGCCCCTGGGGTGTTGGTATCCCTGTTATTGTAAAACAGGAAGGACTTCTCCCCATCCCCTCCTATGCTTTAAGGCTTTAAATGACACAGAAATTAGGGCTGAAGCCATGGGGAAGACCCACAGCTCTCAGGGTGAGGGGTGGCCAACAGCACCCGTGACACCATCACCGGGACCTCGCAGGCAACTGAGCCACCTGCAGGAAAACAGAAGCCAGCAATTCAGTTTAAAAATCGATGTAAAGAGAGCTGGTTTGACCCACCCGACAGGCTGGATGAGGGTTTGCTGCTGCTTCCACACATTTTTAGAGTTTGCCCTCCTTTTTATAGTTTTTGGGGGTTTTTTTAATCACCCAGATGCTGAAAAAGGCAATGGGAAAAGGCAATGGGAAAAGGCAATGGGAAAAGGCAATGGGAAAAGGCAATGGGAAAAGGCAATGGGAAAGAAAAGCACCACAAGTTCGGGATGTGCAATGGGAACAGCAAGGTTTATCTTTTCTAACATACATGCTGCATTTTGAGTCTTTTTTTTTTTTTTTTTTTAGAGAGGCTTAAAAATACTAAATACTAAGACAGAGAAGACAAAAATTAGAACTCTTATGCTGATCAGCAAATAAAAATTGAGGGAAATCGAACTAATTCCAAGTGCATCTCTAGCTTTTAATCAAAAGCTCAGCTTCTCCGGCAGCTCAAGGTCTCCTTTCGTTAAGATCCCAAATGAGGGCACTGCCACCACCCCAACAGAAACCCCTTTCTAACTGGTCAGTGCTGGCATCACTGGGGACAAACCACGTATTAGGAAATCCTGAGATCTCACAGCATCCAGGAGCGATGTCTGGAGCGGGTTAAATCGTCCCACGTGTCATTCCAACACACATCCGTGTCTCCAAAAGGGGGGCAGGAGGTGGGCAGGAGCCCCCCGACAGCAGTTGAGATGGGGAAAGAAAACAGCCAGCCTAAAAACAAACGCAGGAAAAGCAGCAATTCAGGCAGAGAGAGGAAAGGTGGCTGCTGGAGGGAGGAATTGAGCTAAATAACTGCAGACTGGATGTGACAACAACGGCACGGGAGTAGCTGCTGTTTGGTTTTCTCCTCTGAGGTGTTTGGGGCAGGCGCTGCCACACGCCGGCAAAAGGATCTGATGTGTCTGATACCAGTGACAAGAAAAAGCAGAGATTCACTGAGAAATGGCTGACTTTTGCAGAGTGATGCTTTTTTTCACAGGTTTAGTACCGGCACACCCTCAGCACCCTTCTGTGGAAGCTCACCACGAGGGTCGTCACACCAAAGGGACTCGTGATCCTTTCTTAAAGCACAAATGAATCCCTGTTATCATTGCGGTGTGAGAAAAAGCCATCAGAATTAACACACAGCACAGATTCCCCAACGGAAAAAGTTCCAGGATGGACAGCTTCTTCCCACAGTCACCCTGACTTAACAGCAAGATTCTCTCACTTTTCTGAGCTGCTTTTCATCCAGAAAAGCCCAAGTCTCTCAGCAAACCAAAGATGATCTTTTGCTCGCTGAAGCATGTCAGCCCATGCAGTCAGTGAACAAGAATTTCTGCACGAAAACTTGGCAAGAACAGACATTTCTGCAGCTTCAGAGGGAGCCCTGCTCAGGCAGAACGTGTATCACAGAACATGGATTTTAATAAGGTTTTAATCTATGTTTTTGTCATGATGTGAAGCATCCAGCAACAGCCTTTTGCTGTGACACAGCTGGTGGAAGGCAGTCCAGCAGCATGACCCCTCCTAACGTCCACCCTTCACAACCAGCTCAAATGAAACCAGCTTTTCAGCAAACTGGGGAGACCTGGGGTGTCCTTAAACACACCCCAAAGCACTGATGGGGATGTCACCGCTGATCTGAGGTTTGACAAGACCCACAGGAAGGAAGAGTTACCGCAACACATCAATATCAACCTAATGAGGAGCCCCAAATACATTCAAGTAGCTCTACTGATCTACCTTAAGCCTTTCCCAGCCCATGCTATTGCTAAATTTGCACAAGAACAGAACAAAATAAGCCCGACAAGTGTTTCATAAACAAGCCTGAAACATAGAAAGAGACACAACATGTCTGAGTTGCAAATTATTGTTGCCTGAAGTAAATTAAAGACGGGGGAAACCGAACATTTGAAGGTACAGAGGTTTCCAGAGATGCTCAGCCAGCCCAGATAAGTATTTTAGAAATTGCCCCAGAAATGGGGAAGCGAATACAACCCACAGCACGGCCCGACCTGAATCCACCAGAGCTCCAGGAGAACACTTGCAGCTCTCGAAATAGCAAACTCCTGGAGGCAAAGTCCGTGTCTTCTGCATCTTGCTCAACACAATCCCCATTTCTCGACGCGGCTGTGTCACCCTGCTCTCCTTTCATCTAAGACACGAGCGAGTTCGAAATGGATTTTGCCCTGAATTTCCAAGCTAGATCAAACAGCCGCATCAGCCGCTTGGCAGCACAGCCCAGATACCTTGATGCATCTCTTGGGAACGTCACCAACTGCAGACAGCCCCGCTCGGGTCAGGAAATACATCCAAAAGGAGCTCTTACCTGCAGAAAGCACATTATCACAGCCACCAGAGTCCTCTTTTATCCAGATTTGGACCTAATCTGAGCAGAGTTCTAGCTCTAACACCTTTCATAAGCCCTCGCAGCCATCCCCACGCAGTGCCGCGTCGGGAAAGCCAAGGGCTCAGTGCTTATTTACGTTCAACCTCCTGCAAATGTGTTAGGGCAAAGCCTGAATCAATGTTGTACAACAAAGCCTGCCATGACTAAATACACAGGGAAAAATAACTTCCCTCAGAGGCACAGCTCTGTTTATCCAGAGAGTGGGAAGCCTTTTCCAGCAGCACTCACACTCACATCCTGTGGAAGCGGCAGCGGGCGAAACAGCCTGCACCGAAACCCAACACCTTCTTTGAAACCCTGAAAACAGAACTTAAAAAAGGAAAGAAAACCACCAAAAAACCAAAATCAGTCGAGTGCTGAGAACACACGGAGAACAGCCCGTCCCCATCCTCCTCCCACTCTGGAGCTGCAGCTGTTGTCACTCCTGTGAAACGTGAAGATTCTATACATTAAATTTTCTGAGATTAAGGACACTTGAGCACTTCCTCACTATCCTTGGCAACAAGTATCCCCTTCAGAAAGTGCACAAATCAGCAACTAGCAATACCAGCAGCTTGAAAATCCCCAAGCCAAAGGTAACACACACTCAACAGCAGCAATAAACCATCTCGATCTTTATACCAACCACAGGCAGGCCACCACCATTTGTTCTGCAGGTGAGGTTTCTTCTAGGGCTTCCCTGACACCCAAACACAGAGGAAATATCAAGTTCCAGAGACTAAAGGCTGTAGGAAACTCAAATTAAGATTTCACATGACACACATTGCCTTTAAAAGTTCCCAGGAGTCAACCAGCACAGGTTTGTACGCCAGTGCAATCATAAAAACCCCAATGTATGGCGCCTTTCAAACCCTTCCAGCACTTCCCCAGCCTCCGTGGAACAAAAATGCTGCTCGGGCGGAGCCGCCCCCGTCAGCTCAAACAGCAGATAACACGGCAGGAAAAACACACACAAACATCTTGGCTATGTGAAAACAACCACTGGATGGGATCCTGCTCCTGCTGGAAGAGTGCAGATACAAAAGCCTGATGCAGGAACAACCCTGATTTCTCCTCCTGCAAGAGGAGCACCACTCTGCCTTGGAAATAGCCCTGAATCCCGCCCAGGATCCTGGCTCTCTCCTCTCCCAATTGTGACATCAGGGAAAGACAGAGCCCAGGCAAACCTGAGGGACACAACCTAAGGGAAAGACAGCAGTATTTGCCCTTTCTCTGGTGCAAACAGAAGGAAAAGGAAGGAGAGATGGTGGTGGGAACACTCAGGGCTAAGGAAATGAGGAAATAACAGCGAGTTCCTCTTAACTCTTCAAATCTGGCTCTCCAGAAGGGCCAAGCCCGGGCCACGAGTGCTGCGGTGTGACACAAAACAGTTCGTTAGGACACTGCAGTGTCATCACTGATTCGGGGCTCCACGAAGCCACCTGGGAGGCAGTGGATGGATCTGGGCTTCAGGCTGCTCCGCGGCAGGAGGAGGTGGCTCCCTGGTTGAAGGGCAGGGTGGGTAAAGACATCCTTAAAGCCAGGTTACAAATTTAGGTCAGCGGCATCTCAAATGTAATTTATTTTAATTCATGTTCCCTTTACTAAAGGGGAAGGCTTCCAGCTGGTGACCTGCAGCCTGAGCCAGTTTCACCAACGATAATTAAAGCATTTTTAATACAAACGACATCCCCAGTGATCAGCCAGGGTCATCTCACAACCAGAGCCCAATGCCCACATAACGAATTGATTCCCCGTGCTGCAGACAAGCGTTTCAGTTTGCACAACCTCTCTTTTGTTCTTCCTCCCGGCGTTAATTAGAGTCCAGGCTATTAAAGAGCGAGATACCAGGGCTCTGCTCCCGCTCTCATGGCTCCTAAGAAACACCCTCCCCGATTTTGGAAACCCCAGCAGGTTTGAATGAACACACTTCAACCCGGAGAGGGCTGGGCAGCATGAGATAATCCTCCCGAGCGAGCCCCGCGCGTGGGGACCAGCCCCTGCAGTGTCTGCCCAACCCAGCCCCGCTGGGACCGAAAAAAATAATGATAAATAAAGCCACTGTCAAGCCACCAACAAGAGATCATGGGCAAAGACAATGGGGAGCAACACCCCAAACCCTATTGGGCTAATAAATACCAACCCTGCCACCACTACTAATTGAATACAAGGTTTTCAGGACCAAAACAAATATATATACACACACACCCAGAGGATGAGCAGCACACGAGGCACAAACACAGATGCGAGTCGAGTTATTCTGAGAAAACCCAGAGGCTGAGCCTCACCTTTGTTTTTCCACCCAGGAGAGGGGAGCCCCGGGGGGCAACCGCAGCCCCCCCGCAGCCTCCTCACACCCAGCTCCCCCCACACACACACCCTGGCACAGCCCAGCCACAACACTGATTTTTTGGGGGTAAACCCAGGGTTTCCGAGGGGCAGGGTTTGCCCACCTCGGCGATGAGGAAGACCATGAGGCTGTTTTCTCCTTCTTCCCCCTCGGGGCTGCCATCGCCCTGGGCGGGCGGGGAGGGGGTCTTCCCCCCTCACAGCGCCGAGCATCCCTCGGGGGGGCTACAGGACCCCGGGGGGGCTCTGCCCTCAATAGGAACCCCCCCAAGAAGAAGTAAAAGTGGTAAAAAAAGAGAGGCTGGAGTTCCCATGAGGCGAGGGAANCGCCGGCCCGGCCCCAGGTCACATGATGGGAGGAAGGAAGGTCACATGGATGCCGGCGCCATGATGGGAAGGTCAAGTCTTCACATACACACGCCTCCCCCATACCCCAAAGGCGCTTTTTTGGGGGGGGGAAAGGCCGCCATGTTGGGAGGGTCCAGCCAGCGGCCGCCGCCATGTTGGAGGAGGCGGCAGGGCGAGGCCGCCATGTTGGGGAGGTCGGCTGTGAGGAGAAGGTGGCAGGGCACACCCGCTCTCCGACCCCCGTCTCCCGTCTCACCCTTTGTAGGGCTCATCGCCTCGGCCCACCCCCGGGGAGGCACGGCAGGGGCCTGGGGATACTTCTCCTTGCCACCCAGCCGTGCCCCGCCACGTCGTTGTGTCTGTCCCGAGGCCTGGCCGCCCCCTGAGGCAGGGAAGCAGGCCGCAGCAGCTCCTCAGGGAGAGAAGAGGGATCCCACCCCTTCCCTGAGGGACAGTGGGTGCCCGTTTGCCACGGGGGTGAGGGGAAAAAGATGCCCTCGGTGCTACTGGAGCCTTTGCCATGGTGGTACGGACGCCTGGGCAGGGTTTTGACGTGCTGCTGAGTTGTGGGGTGATGTTCCCTTGGGGAAGGGGCAGAGGAAGGTGCTGCCGCTCTCTCTGTCTCCTGTAGACCCACAGCTACCATACAGGCTGCTGCTCAGCATCCCACGGGTGCCCCAGATGCCTTGTGGAGGGCTGGGGTTACCTGAAAGGAAGGACGGAATTCGCCCACAGGCCCATAAGTTTCCCAGGCCTGTGCACCTACAACCACTGAGATGGCATTCCCCAAAGATCCGTGATGTTTCCACAGGGTTTCATGGGACACCCGGTCTCTGACAAGGAGCAGTGGCTGGGAATGGGATTTCTTACAGGAGATGGAGAGAAACATCCAGGAATAACGCCGCTGGGAAGCTGGATCAGCTGCGGATGGAGCCAGTGGTGCCGAGCGCTGCCTACTGGAAAGCACAGCTCCTGTTCCCACCAGGATAAAAACCCTGGAGCGTGGGTGGGAACAGCCCGAGGCTGCTGCCCCCTTTCCTCCAGCTCCCGGGGAAGGGAGGCTTTGTCTCCCACCCCTCCGGAGTGCCATAAAAAAAGGAAATCTGAGGATATAAATCCCCCCGGAGTGCTGTACACCCCACTAAGGGCTCTGCTTTCCATAGGCAGCCCCCCAAAACCCGGCTGCGAGGGTGCTCAGCGGGTCCCTGCCCGGGTTTTGGGGTTGGCAGAGGAGGGGGAGACCCGGCGGCTGCGGAGGGGGCGAACCCCAGCCTTTAGGTCGGGATTTCTCTGAGCTGGAGGAATTATTGGTTTTTTTTTTAAGAAGCCGGTCGCCATCTGGTGGCAACCTGCAGCTCCCAGCGGTTTTGGGGGGAAAGTTTAAGAATTTAAGGGCGCTTTTCTCTAACTCCTTGTCCCAACGTTGGGTGTTTTAGGGTGCTGGAAGCGGCGTTTTCATTTTGCAGTGAGCAAAATTACACGCAGCCCCCACCCCCGATACCTTTGTACTGCTCAAACCCCAGAGTGACACGTAGGTGTGGTGAATATTCCAGCTACAAATGGGACAGACCTGATAAATTAGGGTTTTTTGGGGGGGAAATCCAGCTGGTTTTGGAGGTCAGAGCTGCAGGCTGCCCCCTCAGTTGGTTTCAAGAGTAGATGAAAGGAGAGACAAGTCAGGGTGATGGAAGGACACACAGACATCTCAAAGCCTGCAGGAGGGATGGTTCGGATCGCAAAATTTGCCACAAAATCCTAAATTTAAAGAAAACTGTCCCCCAAACCCGCCAAGCTAGTTGAGCAGGGATCCCTCCGTGCTGCTGGCTGCCCTTCCTGCCCTGCTGTGGCTTGGCGTGGGCTGGCAGGAGCCAGAGGGGGTGAGAAGTGTGCAAGGATGAGTGTGCAAGGATGAGAAGTGTGCAAGAATGAGTGTGCAAGGCTGAGTGTTCTAGGCTGTGTGCCAGTGTCACATGTGCAAGGATGAGTGTACAAGGATGAGATGTTTGCAAGGATGAGTGTGCAAGGATAAGTGTGTGAGGCTGTGTGCCAGGCTGAGTGTGCAAGGATAAATGTGCAAGGATGAGAAGTGTGTGANCCTGCGGCAGCTCCTCCAGGCCGACAGGGGGCGCGCTTCCCGGATCCCTCCGCACGTGTGCGGCCGCAGCGGGGCAGGGCGCATGCGCGGTGATCCGCGGGCCGGTGGGCGGGGCCGNTGCAAGGGTGAGTGTGCTATGATGAGCATGAACGGATGAGAAGTGTGCAAGGACGAGAAGTGTGTGAGGATGAGTGTGCCAGTGTCACAGGTGCAAGGATGAGTGTGCCAGGATGAGAAGTGTGTAAGGCTGACTGTGCTAGGCTGAGTGTGCCAGTGTCATATGTGCAAGGCTGAGTGTGCAAGGATGAGATGTTTGCTAGGCTGAGTGTGCAAGGATAAGTGTGCAAGGATGAGAAGTGTGTGAGGCTGAGTGTACGCGGCTGTGTGCCAGGATGGGTGTGCAAGGTTGAGTGTGCAAGGCTGAGAAGTGGGCAAGGCTGAGTGTGCCAGTATCACACATGCCAGGCTGAGTGTGCAAGGNCAGTGTGCCAGGCTGGGTGTGCAAGGATGAGCATGCTAGTCTGAGTGTGCAAGGCTGAGAAGTGTGCAAGGTTGAGTGTACGAAGCTGTGTGCATGGCTGAGTGTGCAAGGCTGAGTGTGCAAGGCTGGCTGTCCGAGGC
>VXBW01006844.1:62955-84649 GCA_013400375.1 Thinocorus orbignyianus
CCCGCTCGCCCCCTCGCCGTTACCCGGGGCCGGGGCTACCGCGGGGAGCCGCTCTCTGCTCGTCCTTCTGTCCCCGTTCTCTGCTCGGTCTCCAAACCTTCCCCTGCCCCGACTTCCCCCCCCCAGGGCCTGTGGGGCGGCGGGGCAGGGCGGTGCGGCCGAGCCCGTAACAAAGCTCCCGGTGCCGGGGGGAGTGCGGTGGGCGCTGGGGGGATGGCGGGTGGCTCGGTGCCTCTGCTGAGGAGGGTGGCGTGCTCCCTCTCCCTCTGCTCCCGCCTCCCTGGTGTCAGCTTAGCCTTTGCAGGGTCCCTGGGGGGAGGTGGGTGAGTTCCGTCCCACAGGGTTTACTGGGGGGACTGGAGGTTCGCAGCCAAAGCCTTTCCCCACCTCCTCGGTCGAGCTAAATGTGCTTTTTCGTTAGGACAAAACGTGGGAGCCCTCAGCGTGGCCCAGCACTGGAGCTGGAGTTCTCGATGGCTGGAGGTGTCGTCATGTCTCTCACGCTGTGAGGCTCCCAAACCCTTCTGCGCCCTTGTGCTTGCAAAATAAAGTCACTCTTTTTGGCAGGAGCGTGGGCGGGTGATCTGCGGGGTGTTCACAGCAGCACAGCTGTGGAAGGGAAACCTTCTCTGGCGGCCCAGCTCCTGGTTTAATAAGATCAGCGGGGCTCGTTAGTGTTTAGAGGGCAGAACAATGACTCGGTGAGAAGACGGCCGAATTTGATTCTGGTGGGGAGATTGGGTTACGGCTGGCCAGAAAGAGGGGAGCAAAATAGACCCTGTAACTCAATGCCCTCACCCAGCAGGCTGGGAGATGCCAATGTCAGGCTGGCAGTGCCAGCCCGGCGCTCACCCGCTCCTCCTGCCAGCGCTGCTGGGGCTGCAGTCCCAGGGAGAGTTAATTCCAGCCCTTGTTGAGTCGTTCCATGAAGGGACACAGCTTGTGTGTCGGGAGCTGATGATAGCTATGGCCTTGAGTAATGGTTTAAAACTGTAGGGCTGCTCAAATCCCCGCCATGGGTTATCTTTCCTCTTCGTCCTTTCAGCTTGTACCTTTTAGGTGTTCTTTTAAAGCCCTTAAAAGGAAAAAAATCTCTGTCGCCTGCCCTTTCTTGCATCCTTTTCCAGTCCAAACTGCTGAGAATTTGTGTTCGTAAACTCGGTGGTGATTTTGTGCCGTGGAGCAGAGACGTTTCTTGAGGAGCCACCGCCGTGCTCGCAGCTGCTTTTGCAGTTGTTGGGGCTTTGGGTGTCTGCAAAAGCAGTTGGAGCAGTGATGAAAGCGAGCTGTCTGCAGCAGGAGTTGTTCTTATGTAAGAAGAGAGACAGGAGCTGCCTTCTGGCATCTGTCGTGGTTTAGAAAGGTCATTTTCAAACCCTGCCTGGCAGGAAGGAGACCCTCTGCTGCTGCTGGTGGCGGCAGGAAGCGAAAAGCAAAGCAGGATGGAGTGGAGGAGAGCCCCCAGCCTTGTTTCTGGTGGACCAGACGGGTGCTGTGCAGTTATGGACTGCAGGCTCCCCGTGCTGGTGCAGAAATCAAAGCTACTGGAGGCAGGCAGGTTGAGAAAAGAGGAAGAGAGGGCAGGAAGAGGCTCTGCTGTGGAGCAGGCAGCGTGACCCACGCACCGGGTGGGAGTTGAAAGAGATTTCAGGTGCACGTGCTGCTCTCTGAGCCTGAGCCCTGCTGCAGCCATCGGGCAGGGGGGCCTGGGGGCTGCCCAAGTGAGATGGACCTTCTCTTGAAGGTGTGAGAAGGAAAGTGATGTGCAGGAAAGGCCTGGCTTCAGAGGGGCTTTTTCTTTTTTTTTTGTCTTAAGGACCTGCCTTTAGTTTCTTCTTCCATTCTTATCTTACTTGGGGTGGGTCTGAGGCACATGAGATGGATCCCAGCGTAAAGGTGTGAGACCTGGTAGTTGTGGTCAGTACTCAAGAGGAAAGTGCAATAAAACATAAGAGACACCAAAGAGCAGCTTAAAATGCGTACTTTTCTCATAATACTTTATGCAGTTGAAAACACTGTGATTTTTGAAAAAGTTGTTAGTTTTTTTTAGAGCCTTGAGCACATCTGTGAGGGGTTGGTAGAGCTGTAGCAGATCTGCGGTGGGTTTCTGGCGCACCTTGCCTGCTTCTCAGCCTGGTAGTTTTTTACTTTTTCACCCAGAGGATGTTCTTCAGGACAGAAAGTGCAGCAAACTTCCAGTGCTGGTCCTTTGTGGTGAACCTGAGTTTTGTTGTTAGGCTGGAAATGTTCAGGAGGTCTGACAAGATGCAGTTCTGGGATGAGCAGAGTTGGTGTGGCCTCCTGTTATAATGTCACTTCATTTGTCTCTTAGTGACCTGCCTTCCAAAGCAGGCAGCATTAAAACCTCGTTAGGTTGAGGGAAAAACCCCCAAGAAACCCGACTCAGACCTTCTGCTTTGCTTTGGTCAGTCAAGCAGCTGTAAAACAGCTCCTCAGTGGGGTTTCGGGGGTGTTTTTTTCAGTCTTTAACGTTGCTTCTGTTTGTCTTTTAGTCCTCTGTGTCATCAGCATTACCCAGTGCTCGCCAGGAGAAGGGGCAGCTCCCTGGGTACGTGCCACCCCGCAAGTGACCATGTGCCAAGCAGGTCCCCTCTGCTCCAACAGCTTCACCCGCCCCAGGTGTCCCGCTGGGGCAGCAGGACTCGGTGGGGTCTCTAGATCTCTCTTATCTAATTGCTATCTAATTAGAGCTTGGAAATGGCTGTGAAATGGGGAGGTTGGGCTTGTCCCTGAGTTACAGACGGAAAAGCAGCGTGTGAATAACGCATGAGTTGTCTTAAGTCAGGAGGAATGATCAAAGCGCCGGGCTTCAAAGACCCAGTTTAGGTTAATAAGTGCTAATATGACTTAATGCACAGCTCATTTGTCTTTTGTGTGGCCTGGCAGGCTTTAGGGAGGAGGGAAATCCTGAAAGAGAGGGCTATTTGTGACACCTGAGTCAAACTAATAATTAAATGTCAGGTGGGAGGCTGGGCTCCAGATCTGGAGTGGAAACCCCCGTGCCCAGGGTCCCAGGTAACCCTCAGCCCTGAACGGACACTCTTCAGCTGGACTGATGGCTTATTTCTTCGTTAACTAGAATTTGGGTGTCTTCCTAATTAGTAACTTACCCTGTGGTTTGGTTAGACTGCTCCTCGCTTCACTGATGGCCGGCAGAAAGGGAAACACTGATCATCCGATTACCGTTCCCTTGGGGGTGATGTGACTGACTGAACTGTCCCTCGTGTGTGGGGACAGTGTAGGGACAGAGATTGTCACCTGGTTGTGCCGCAGCACTGGGTGAGGACTGTTCACCTGGGGCTTGCCAAAAGAGCCCTTCATTTCTGTCATCTTCCAACAGGTTGTGAGTGGCAGAGGGCTGCCCACCTTGGATTTCACCCTTCAGCACAGGCAGCGTGTTCACTGGTGTTAATGGTTTTGGCTGGTGGTGTTTGGAAGTTGCTAAATGTGATCAAAGTGCAGAGGGGTCAGAAGGGGGACCTTGCGGAGGACGACACCGGCCTCTGGGCTGCAAACGGCTCATGTGGTCAGAGGAGAAGTGAGGGGGATTTTGGCACAGGGGATCTGTACCCCGGAGGAAACCCGTGAGGATAGGGGGTGGTTTTTGATGTCAGGGCTATGAGGGTGGCTTTTGATTGATTGATTGATTTTGTAAAACATTTCCTAAATATTTACTTTAGGTGTTTGTAATTGGTCAAAAAACCCACCAAAACCCTCTCGAAACAGCCTTTCAGCATCTGAAGGGAGCATACAAGAGAGCTGGAGAGGGACTCTTTGTCAGGAAGTCTAGTGATAGGATGAGGGGTAATGGTTTTTAAATGGGAGGAGGGGAGATTTAGATTAGATTTTAGGAAGAACTTCTTTGCTGTGAGGGTGGTGAGACCCTGACCCAGGTTGCCCAGAGAAGCTGTGGCTGCCCCATCCCTGGAGGGGTTCAAGGCCAGGCTGGATGGGGCTTGGAGCAACCTGGTGTGGTGGGAGGTGTCCCTGCCCAGGGCAGGGGGGCTGGAACTGGATGATCTTTAAGGTCCCTTCCAACTCTGACCATTCTGTGATTCTATGAAACTGGGAAGTGAAGGTTTCTGTTGCTGCTGCTCAGCGCTGCTGAGGCAGAGGCAGTTTGTTTGCTAAGAAAAGTGGTGTCTGTAGCTTGGGGATGGACAGGCACCTTAACTCTGTGAAATGAGCCATAATTTGGGGATATTGCTGCCAGTCCCGCCTGGCCCCTGGCCCACTGAGGAGTGGGCTCTGTTTGGTGCCAGCTCTTGCAGACCGTGGTGAGTGACTGACCCTGCGTGGGGACATAGGTGCAGAGGGTGATCCTCTGGATGAAGAGATGTTAAATTGGAAGAGGGGAGATATAGATTAGATATCAGGAAGAAGTTCTTTCCTGTGAGGGTGGTGAGGCACTGGAACAGGTTGCTCAGGGAAGTTGTTGATGCCCCATCCCTGGAGGGGTTCAAGGCCAGGCTGGATGGGGCTTGGAGCAACTTGCTCTAGGGAGAGGTGTCCCTGCCCAGGGCAGGGGTGTTGGAACTTGATGATCTTTAAGGTCCCTTCCAATTCTGACCATTCTATGATTCTATGTTCCGATGCCTTTGTGAAATAGCACATGGAGAGTTTCTGCTGGGTTTCAACCTCTTTTTTTTAATTTCTTTTTTAATTTTATTTCTAGATGGATAAGGGGTGTAAATATACTCCTGACCTGGCTCTCTGAGGAGCGCCTGTGCCACCTGCCTGCCATGGTGATGGGTGGGGAGCGAGAAGGAGCTGCACCTCCTCATGTGCTTCCCCCCCACCCCGTGCTGGGAATACCATGTGGCGCCTGCCAGGCGTGTTCCCAAAAATACCCTCGTGTCCTGTTTCCCAATATCCCAGCTGCCAAGAAGCGTTACCTACCTATGGGAGATGTGAACACCAGCACAGCTTTAAAATCATCCTGTGGCTTCCCTGGGTAGGGTTCACTGCCAGGGTTTAGTGGAATAACTTGGAGAATTAATTAACGGAGCAGTCTGATTTCCCAATAGCCTCAGGAATTGGAATATTCCAGTGATTAAGAGAAGATTAATTAATCTGCAGAGGAAGGCAATAGGTAGCTCATGGGGAGTCAGGGTTATCCACTTCTACTGTGGTTTGACGGTGTTTTCAGTGAAGCAGAAGATCAGATACCTGGAGCTGTAAGCTTTGGGAACAGCTTTGGGAGCCTCAGATGTTAAAAGTTACATTTTGTTCTAAATAAGAAAGTGTTTAAGCAGGCCTTGAAGTTTATCTCCTGTCCTTTAGAAAATGCCAGAGTATCTGCTGGTGCTTTTAATAAGCAGACAAGGCTTTGGTTTTAGCTTTGGCGTGGGAGGATGCAACTCTGGCCTGAATTCTCTCTTTCTGGGTTTGATCTCACACGTTATTTGAGCGAGTGAGGGTAGAAGGTTGTGTTCAGGAGTCATCTCCAGTAAATATGTTAAAGAATGTGGTTAATGGTTTTCTAGAGCTGCGTATTTGAAAGGTAATCAAGTTTCTGGGAGATCACAGCTTCCTTTACTGGGATTGGTCCTGTGCTCTGGTAGGTATATCCTTGATTTCTGCAAAGTAACCTAATTTTGGAGGTAGAGGGAGAAATAGGCTCGTAGTGTAAGGGATGTGTAGGAAAGCCAAGTCTCTGCCTTCCTTCAAACATTCAGTTGCAGTTTCTCCCTGAACTTGAACTAAAACCCAGCCAGCAGTTATCTTGTTATTCCTTTGCCCCGTATCAGCAGAGGTTGGAGCTGCTGCTGTTTAGTCTAAATAGAGAGTTTTTGCTGGCAAGGATGCACAGGATGATTCTTTATACATGTCTGACGCCTTACACTTACTCCAACAAAGTTATTTAGGCTGGGCTGAGAGGGGCCTCTGCTCCACAATACGTTGGAAAACCAGATTTGCTTGGGAATGTGCTTAGAATCCACGTGGAGCCGTGATCCGCAGGATTCCCTGCCTGAAGGGTGTTGGGGGCAGCATCTGTCTCCAACTTACCAATAACACCACAAAATTATCAGCTGTATGGATGGGGGTTCTTATTTAGGGTGCCTGACCATAGGATTGTCAGATTCCAAACGTCAGGTTTGTGTCTTGGTGCGTGTGTCTTTTCCAGGAGACGTATTTTATCGATCCTTTTATGCATTGCTGTTTCTCTCGGGGTTAGAGGGAAGGAGGGGTGGCTGTGACAGGGCTGGAGTTCAGTTTCCATTACGTCCTCATCTGCAAATGCAGCTTAAATGTCAAAGAACAGTGTCTTCTTCATGCTGTTTGTTTGGGTCCTTTTTGGTATCTAGACATAATAGCACTAAAAATAGTTTGTTGAGATTCCTTACTAATCTTTGGGGAGGGTGTTTTGAACAGGGGGTGTGGGTGTGTGTGTGTAAACGAGGCTTAATTTTTGGTTATATAAAAAAGTTTGAGAAGTGAAAGCTGGGAGAGCCTCAGGAAGGTTAATAACTGTTTTTTTGTGTGGCACAATGTGCCCAGTTCCTGGGTCTGTGTGGCACAACGTCCTGGAATGCCAAGTCTAATTGCCTCATGCCTTTGGGTTGTCGTAGCCCTTCTGGCACTTGCCCTGTAAGTCAGCTCCTAATTTTATCTCCTTACCCACAGCTCGGTGACAGTGTGACATAGCAGTGGCAGGGGAATGACATCAGCAGGCAAACAGAGCAGTGGCAGGGATGTATGTGTATGTATACATAGTTTTATTTTAATTGGTTTTAATTAAGAATAAACCGTGTCGAGGTTTTTCTGCTTCTCAGATTTGTAAATTTGCGCAGCGTGAGCCTGGGCACGCACTGCTCATTCCTTGGGTTGGTTTTGCAGGGTGATTAAGGGCTGCTCGTTTAAATTAGCAATTCCCTCTGCGTCCAAACGCCTCCATACCTTCGGCTCCGGCCACGGCAGTGTTCAGCACCGGGAGTTTGATGTGCTTGGAAAGACAGGGTCCATCCTGCATTTAAAAGACAACACGGTGACTTGTAACACATTGAGAAAGCACAGCATGTTTTTCACGTGTGTGTGTGGTGGGAACTGTTTATTTCTTTTATGCTTTGAACACAAAGAAAAACCTTTTCGACCCTAAAAGCTCAGTGAATATCTGGAGGCAGCTGGAAACCCCTCGGCAGCGCTGGGAATTCTGAGGCTTGTTGTTTGGATGGGGTGAGAGCGATATGTGGTGTGTTTGGTGGGGGTGAGTGTTTTAGGTTCTTCTGCCAGGATTTGTACGTGTGGAGGAAGCCTCTTGCCTTGCAGAGTACACGGTGCTTCCAGCAGCTGCTGATGGTAGAACTTGGGGGATATTTTAGCTGTCTGCTACTTTGCTTCTCGGCGAGGAGCTCCCCAGGCATGGGGCATTTGCCGAGCCTGCCCGCAGTGGCTTGTGAACCAGGAGCATGTGCTTAGCGAGGGCTGGACACTGCAGAGGCAAAAAGATCAAGTGTTTCACAAGAAATGGTCAGTGCAGGATTAGGAAGGAGTGAAACTGGGCTGTAAAGTGCTCTTTTTGGTGGTGGTGGTGGTGGGGGTTGTCACGATGGCAGGTTTGAAGAATTACTTTGAGTCAGTCTGTGTGTGCTGAGCAAATCAAAGAGCTGTCTTGGGTTTGGTTGGGGATTTTTTTGGTGGCTTTTTTTTTTCTCTCTGAAGGGGAAACTTCAAGTTCTGACATCAGAGGATGCAGTTGGAGGAAGTTTGGCACGTGTGAGGGCATGAAGAGCCATCCGGTGGGGCTTGGTGTGCTCGCGTTCATCAGCGTGTTTTTGGCATGCTCAGGTCCCACCGACGCTTGGCAATGACAGGATCTCACAGCCCCATGAGGGACCGTGGCTTTAGCCCCGGGGACTGACCTGCAAAGCCACCAGGAATGTAGAAATGTGGCTTTTGTCACAGCTGGCTCTCCTCTGCCAGGGAGGAGAGACAGAAGGGAGCCTTGCTGGTGACTGCCGTGTGACTTGTCACGCTTCTGTCCCCACGGTCCTGGCCGTGGGCTGTGCAGCTCCTCTGCTGAGGTGTGTGGTTCAGCGCTGGGGTCCTGACCCGTGGGTGGCCCTGTGGTCCCCGTGCAGGACCAAATATGAAGCAAAATGAGTTTTTTCTCACTTTCTACCCCATCATTCCTCTCCCCCACGCACTGAAGTATTTAACAAGGGATATTTTAAGGAAGCTTCCTTCCAGGAGGCCCTGAGGAGGTGTGGTTAACTCTTTTGAGTTTGAAAAAGCATTTTAAAGACTCTTCTATAGCCGGATGTAACCTCTTGTGGTGTGGTGCAGGCAGATGAGCCAACCCCTTCCCCTTAATTGGGCTTTCATTGTTTGCCACCAGCCTCCAGGACATCCCCATCCTTGCTGGGATATCCGTTTCCCTGCTCTCAGCCAGCTCTTCCTCTGTCTTTGTATGCAGGAGGCAGCTGATGCGGGGATTTCCCTTCCTCCTGAGCAGCATCAGGATGGGATTTTCCTCTCGTTCCCCTTGAAGAGGAAGGAAGCTGCAGGTGTGTTTGTCTTCAGCAGCAGGCTCTAGCTGGGACCCGGCCGTCAGCTCAATGCCACTGCCTGGTTTTGTCCTTAGAAATCACCCATCACCTCCCAGTACAGAGGTTGGTGGGAAATTCAACCTCCCACCTGCTGTTTATCTTCCCCAAACTGGTTTATAACTCTTCCCTTCTCAGTGGAGGCTACTGTGGGCTGTTGGCCCGTGGAGATGTGTGACCAAGAGCAAACACCGTGGTCTGGTGTCTTGTAGCTCGTTCCCTGCTCATGGGGGGATCAAGGAATTACTGTGCAAACCAGTTCCTTTACCAAGTTGTGCCTGCTGTGGGTTTTTTGACAGCAGGGTAGGCTCTGCCGGCAGCGTGCTGACAGTGGAGTTAAGCAAACCAGCCTGAAAAGTAGAGCAGCTGCCTCTTGCCAGAAGCTTGGAATTTCCTTCAGTATTGCCAGTTATCGGCTGATGAAACTAGGACACTCTCAGGTAGCTGCTTTTTTTTCTTCTTCCTTTTTCATTGATGATTAAATAAAAGACATTGCTATTAACGGAGCTGCTGAAACAGCATCAGCCGTTGTGAGAGCCTAAAGATAGCAGCGAGGTTGGGGAAGGTTGCCTAAAGAGAGATTGGGGTTTAAAGCTGGCTTTAATTTTCTATTTAGCGAGATTTCTCTGCGTAATTGCTCTGGTTGCAAAACCCAAACATCCTTTGCTGAGGGAGGTGCGAGCCTCAGCCAGAAGGTGGCATGCTTAAAGCTCCGTTGGCACTCGGGGGTGATTAATACCTTTTTTCTGCCGATGGATGACTCGGCAGAGGTGTTGCAAAGGGAAAGAGAAGTGCAAGGAGGCTCTGCTCTGCCCCGACGAGTCCTTGGGTGCATATCGGGCAGGGCAGGGAGGTGGTTTTTTGTTTTTGTTGGTTTGTTTTGGTTTTTTTTGTGAAGGAGGATTATTGCAGCAAGCAGCAGGAATGCGGACCTGCCGGCTAGACCTCCGAATGGCCACAGGCTCTGGGGTTGAGCTGCCCTGCTGAAATCAAGCATGTAGAGCGAGCTGATTCGGCCCCAGCCACTGCTGCTTCACTGCCTGAGAGGTTTGGCGCCGGCTCTTGCTCGGATCTGGGAATCCCTCGCTGCGTATTCCCGGAGCTCTTTGCCTCAAATAGAGCTTTCTTGTCAGCCGGAGTCTTTAAAATGAAAGATGAGTGCCTGGCAGCTGCCTCCTTGCAGCGACACGCAGAGCCCACAGCCTGCTGTAGGTGTAGTGATGGCCACAGTGGAATATACATGGTGGTTTTGCTTTTCTCTGCTCCTTGATTTGCAAGTCATCCTCGGCAGGAGACGCGCTCTGCCCCCTCTGAGCAGCGCCGTACGGGAGGGTGACATTAAATGTGTGTGCATTCAGGCTCAAAGCCCCATCTCTGAGATGAGCTCTCACTTTTTTTTCATTTTTCTCTCTTTCTTTTCCAGGAAATAGACAGACGGTTGGAAAAGAAGCTGAAGATCACGCAGAAGGAAAGGTAATGATGCTGTGTGGTTTGGGGGGAAAAAAACCAACCACCACCTTACTTCCCTACAGTGCTGTTGGACAGGGAAGGCCTGAGGAGGAGCAGTGGGGAAAGAGCTTCCAAGTGAGCAGAGGGTGCTGGGTTGGAGTTCAGAAACAGGGCATCTCTTTAATCGTGCCACTAGATGGCCCTTCCGATCCGTACCGGGGTAGTGAAAGCTTCTTGAGGGTGATTTGATGTCAGAGCTGGGTCTTCCAGACTGGCTGTAGCTACGGCCGTGGGGAAGCCATTTAGGAAAAAGCCACTCGAAGGAAGAAATGAGTGGGTCAGGTAACCCCAACTCAGGCCCTACATTGGCTTGCCATGTCGTGTGTCAGTAGGACTTTCTTCTCCTGCTTACTTTGGGTTGGAGCAGGGGGGTGTGTGTGTCGCTGTCTTCTAGCAGAAATATTTCTAATCATTTCTGACAAGTCTGTTGTTGTGGTTTCCTCCCACCACCCCTTGATTCTTAGGAGGCTGCTCCAAGAATCCAGGTATTGCTTCTCCGGGTCTTGCACACAGAGAAGGAACCATTAAAAAAAAATAAATAAAAATTCAGATGGTGAGATGGGGACAGGGACTGGCTCTGAGAAGTGAAATGGGCAGGGTTGGAGGAGCCCTAGAAGTCCTTGCATGGAATGGAATCAAGGTCCTTATTTGATATCTCCAGATAGAAGTGCTAAAAGATTTTGCCTGGTGTCCACTTCCCTTTGTTCAAGTTCAAAGGTGTGGAACGCAGCAGGGACCGGGTTTCTGTCCCTTGCTGAGCTAATCTGCAAACCCTCCTGCTGCTCTAGTTTAGGGTTACAAATATAACAAGGTTTTTAATTATTACAGGCTGCCTTCTTAATCATGGGAATGACGTCTGACTGGGAGGAATTCACATGCAGAGTGAAAAACATGCTGTAGAAAGTACCGACCGAATGTGTTGGGTTTTTTTTTTTTCTTTTCTTTCTTCTTGTTTCTTTTAAACAGTAGAAAGTCAAAATCTCCTCCCAAAGTGCCGATCGTGATTCAGGACGACAGCCTTCCTGCAGGCCCTCCGCCGCAGATCCGCATCCTGAAGAGGCCGACGACCAACGGTGTCCTCAGCAATCCCAACTCTGCCAGCAGACCTGCCTTCCCCGTCAAATCCTTGGCACAGCGGGAAGCGGAGTACGCGGAAGCCAGGAAACGAATATTGGGCAGCGCGAGCCCCGAAGAAGAGCAGGAGAAGCCCATCCTTGATAGGTGAGAGCAGCCTTTCCTGCTGTGGCAGCTTCACCCGTGTTCCTCACCAACACCTTGCCATCAGGAGGAGGGTGACCTGCGCCTTGAGGGGCCGAGTGAGGCCAGCAAGGAGAAAGGAGCACTTTGGTAGCAAGGAGGGCATCATAAATCTCCAATCTGTGGGAGTTAAGGGAAGCACAAGTGTCTGATAAGGCCACAAAAGTTATCTTAGATCCTTGGAAGAGTGTGCTGGGGGTACAGAGAGGAGTGTGGGCAACCAGAGTGATCCTGGTGGGTGTACCCTTGGCTTTTCTGAGGTTTTTTTTGAAATTCACTTGACTTTTCCATGAGGGGTTCTTGACATGGCTTTTCCACAAGGATTATAGAATGGTCAGAGTTGGAAGGGACCTCAAAGTTTGTCAAGTTCCAGCCCCCCTGCCCTGGGCAGGGACACCTCCCACCACACCAGGTTGCTCCAAGCCCCATCCAGCCTGGCCTTGAACCCCTCCAGGGATGGGGCAGCCACAGCTTCTCTGGGCAACCTGTTCCAGTGTCTCACCACCCTCACACCAAAGAACTTCTTCCTGAGATCCCATCTAAATCCAATTTCAAACCCTTCCTCCTTGTCCTGTCCCTCCACTTCCTGACCAGGAGTCCCTCTCCAGCTCTCCTGGAGCTCCCTTCAGATCCTGGAAGGCTGCTCCAAGGTCTCCCCACAGCCTTCTCTTCTCCAGGCTGAACAGCCCCAGCTCTCTCCGTCTGTCCTCACAGCAGAGCTGCTCCAGCCCTCCCAGCATCTTGGTGGCCTCCGCTGGCCCCGTTCCAGCAGGTCCATGTCCTTTCTGTGCTGAGGACTGCAGAGCTGGACACAGGACTCCAGGAGGGGTCTCAGGAGCGCAGAGCAGAGGGGTTCCATGACTTCAGGTGGCTTTTCCACGAGGGTTCCTTTACTTGATGGAGCTGCCAAGTGCAGGTGGGAGTGTGGAGCTTAAGCATTTTAGATGATTGCAGGCAACTTGACGGCACTGTGCTCTCCCTGTAGTTTCCCATGGCTCTTGGCTGCCTGAGAATCAGTCCCAAATACTTGGAAAGATATAAAGTCCTGGTTTGGTGATTATTTATTTATCTTCCTTTTAAATGACAGCAGCCTCTGCTCTCCTTCCTCCTGGCAGGCCTCCGAGGCTCTCCCAGCCAGAAGACACCCGACAGCCCAACAATGTGATCAGGCAACCCCTGGGCCCCGATGGCTCACAGGGCTTCAAACAGCGCAGATAAACGTGGGCGGGAGGTGCCGCTGCGCAAGGCAGGGTCCACGCCACGGGTCGCCCCGCCGGGATGGACAAACGGACTCGAGCAAAGGGAACTCCCTGGTTGATTTGCACTGTGATTTCCCCCTTTGCTCTGCCCACTGTGACCTTCAACCCCACGCACTGTGACACCCCCACCACCACCGCCACCCGCCTCTCCACCCACTGTGACCAAGAAGGGCTGTCCCCAAGGCGCTGGAAAAGGAAAAACGAGAAAAAAAAGGGGGGACGAGGAGGAAGAGGGAGGGTGTGTGTGTGTGTGTGTCAAGGACTCGGAGGGGTGCAGGGAGCCGTGCATGCGCCCACGTGGGTTGAAGCTAGCGCCAGCAATAATATTTGTTGTACTCCTAACCTGGGATTTAAGGCAAAAAAAAAAGAAAAGAGGAAAACTCTGGGAAGCCTCCCCAGACGCGCATGTTGTCCTCCTGACATTTAAGAGCAAGTTCTGTTTTCAAAGGATCTCCTTTTTATTTTATTTTTATTTTTTTCCTGTTTGTTTTCTGTATATGGGATGGACGGAGTGCACGGGAAAGGTTTTAACTGGTTTTGTTTTAATTGAGACAGGGTAGTTAAGCGTTTGGTAAAAAAATACCACGGAAAAAAAAAGGAGTTTTGATGGATTTCTGTGACTTTTAACGGCTTGGGTTTGACAAGCTCTTGCTTCTCAGTCTCGGTTTCTACCACTGCCAAGCTCCTGGAAGCGGATTCCCGGATACCCAGCCTTTCCCGTCGCCTTGGGAGCTGGCGGAGTCCGACCACTGAGTTTACGTCTTGCACCTGGTAAAGCTTGGCTGGTGTTTTTCTGCTGGCTTGGAAGAAAAGCTTAAAATACATCTTTTATTGGGGGGGTGTTCTTTTCTTTTTTTTTTTCTTTTCTTTTTATATTTGGGGAGAAGGGAATGTGGACGGATCCCATGAAAATGCTGCTGTTTTGTGGCAGAGCCAAAGGGCTCCAGCGCAAGGAGAGTGACCGGCACCACTCCGTGGAATCTAAGGGGTGAGGAGGAGCCCGAGGATGCCCTGAGGGTCCCGACCCCAGCAGGGAGGCTCCTGTCCCGTCTCCGGCACGGTACGAGCTGTGTTTGCCTCCCGAAACTGTGGACGGCAGGAACAAAACCGATGTTGGATAAAGCCTGGGTGATTCCCCCTGCTGTTCTCCCAGCAGCAACGACCCTTCAGAGAAGGGATTTTCCTCCTCCGGGGAGGCTGTTGGTCCTCAAGAAGGTGGATGTTTTCCCCCACTGCCCTTGGCCCCAGGATGAAGCTGACCTAATTAATCTCGCTTAATGTGGAGGGATTCGATGAACACTACACGCTCTCCTCTGAGGGGAACGGTACCTAGAAAACCAGTTCCTGGTTATCAGCGGGTTTGTTCTGTACGGGTGCAGCCTTTCCTGCCGCTTTGTGCTCAGTAGGTTCAAGGGTAAACGAGCAAAAGCTTAATGAAGCTGCCTTCCACCCCGAGGGAGGAAGCAACCGGACAAAAAGACGTGTATGGAAATATGGCTTAAAAAAACCCCAACAAAACCAACAACAAAACAAATGAAAAACGGTAAAATAAAACTACCTGTGTATAAAAAAGAATCTGCTAGAGCGTTAATTAGCTGATTAAAGCACTGAGGACGGTGGGGATGGGCGGGCAGACGTCCACTGGGGGTCCCCTCAACCACCGGTGCTTTGTTTTTTGGGGGGAGAGGGGTGGTTGTATTTATCCCCACCCGGGATAAGCCTCCCGGCGGGGAGTTGGGGGAGAGAAGGACGTCAGCAATAACTGTAGTCACCGCGCCTTTCCTTAATTATTACTAAAAATAGCTTTGAATGGCCAAACTCCCCCCCTCTCCCCCCCAGCCCAGTTCACCCAGTCACGGTGTAGCTGGCCGGTGTTCGAGCTGCCACCTCCTAGCACTGAAATCTTTTCTCTCCAGCACCGAAATCTCCCGTTTCTGGCACCGAAATCTCCCGGCACCGAGAAATCTCCATCCCGGGGCCCAGGACGCGTCCCCCCGCGGGCAGGGCTGGGCGTTGATCCTGCCCCTTCGGCCCAGGAAGGTGGAGGGAGGGAAAAAGAAAAAAAACAACCCCAAAAATATGTGCCGAAAATAAAACGTTTTATAAATTGTATTTTAAATAAATGTCTTTAAACTTTTAACGACTTTTTTTTTCTTTCTTTCTCCTTTATGCCCTGTTTCTCACAGGGGCTGCTGCAAGAGGGACGTTTCAGTGGCAGTTTAAGTTCCCAGCACAGGTAGATCCTTAAAAAAAAAATAATCCATCGGGAAGGTAAAACCTGGGAGCGGTTGTGCCAGGATTTGCCTGAAAAGGGGGAATTTTGGCCCAGTTTTAGGCCTGCCCAGGGAGCTGTGACCCAGGGAGGGTGGGAAGTGGCAGCACTGGGAGGGAAGATGTGCTTCCCAAAGCCCTGTGTGAACTGTGCCCCTGCTACCTCTCTCCATGGAGGGTAAAATCATTAATTTAAATGAAAATTGCTTAATTTATTTAATCTTTTTGTGACATGGTGGCCTCTTGCCTCAGGCCTGGTCAGGGCGCCTTTGGCCATGGCGGGAAGGGCTCAGTGTACGTGGGTAGTTCCACAAGCTCTGTTTCCCTCTTTAATTCTTTTTTTAAATATACATAGAAATTTTTTTAGAGGAAATCGGTGGAAAAAATAAGAAAAAGCCTAAGTTTCAGTGAGAGGGAGGGGGCGGCGGTGAGTCCTCCCGCTCGCCAGGGGGCGCTCTGGGCCCCGCCGGGGGGAAGGGGGACGGTACCATAGAGGCAGCGGGGGCCAGAGCGGCGGCGGGCGGAGTTCCGGCGCGGCGGCGGCCATGGCAGCGGAGGAGGAGGAGGGGTACGAGGCGGTGCTGTGCGTGAAGCCGGCCGTGCATGTCTACCGCCTGCCGCCGCGGGCCTCCAACCGCGGATACAGGTGCGGCATCGCCCTCTTTTCCCTGGAGCTCCGTCCCGGTGCGGGGGTATCCTGTCCTTCCTTGGGTTATGCGACGGGTCTTCCCTCTTCCCTCCCTCCCCACATTTCGTTTGCTCCTCCTGTCATGGCGGGGGTGTGTGTCCCCATCCCCCTGGGGTCCCGGGATCCCCTCCCCACATGGTGTCTGCCCCTCCTGCCATGGCAGGGGGAATGTCCCCATTCCCCTGGGATCCTCTCCCTGTGGGATCCCGGGATTTCCTCCCCCGAGGGTGTCTGCCCCTCCTGTCATGGCGGGGACGGGAGGTGTCCCCATCCCCGTGGGGTTCCCTCCCCATAAGGTGTCTGTCCCTCTTGTCATGGCGGGGAAGGGTGTCCCCCTCCCCCTGGAGTCCTCTCGTTGTGGGATCCTGGGATCTCCTCCCCACAGGGTGTCTGTGCCTCCTGTCATTGTGGGGGGGAATCCCCATCCCTGTGGGGTCCCGGGATTCCCTCCCCTGGGGTCCTCTCCCCGTGGGATCCCGGGATCTCCCCACAGGGTGTCTGTGCTTCCTGTCATCCGTGTGGGGTCCTGGGATTCCCTCCCCCTGGGGTCCTCTCCCTGTGGGATCCCGGGATCTCCTCCCCATAGGGTGTCTGCTCCTCCTGCCATGGAGGAGAGGTGTCCTTTCCCCATCCCTGTGGGAGTCCCGGGATCCCCTCCCTATAAGGGTCTGCCCCTTCTGTCATGGGGGGGTTGTCCCCATCCCTGTGGGGTCGTCTCCCTGTGGGATCCCGGGATTCCCTCCCCATGAGGTGTATGTGGCCTGCCCCTTGCTGTGGGGCAGCCAGGCCTGCCGCCCTGCAGGTACCTCTGTCCCACATCCTGGCCCCCAGCCGGGTATCTCCTCCCCTCTGTGTGTTTTGGGGCTCCTCTCCCCTCAGCCTAAGGGCCACCTTTGCGGGGCCAGGTTGTGGCTGAGGCAGCTCAGCACCCCCAAGGAACTGCTTTTGAGCTGGAGATCCCAGGAAAGGGAAGTGAAACCTCTCTCATGCAGCTCTTGCCTGGGCCCTGCTGGGACCTGACACCCGGTTTCACGGGGGCCCAGCGGGTTGGGAGCCGAGTGACAGATGTGACAAACCTGCCTCCTCCTTCCCCAGCCAGCAGGGCTGCTGGCGGGTTCTCGCCGGTGCTGGGGCTGAGGGGTGTCGAGCAGATGTTGTTCCGTGATGGGGTATTCTGGGGGTGTTAAAATAGGGTTGTCTGGGCCACAAGAGGCAGCTCAAACGTGGGTCGCCGTTTCCTCTTTCTCCAGGGCTGCAGAGTGGCAGCTGGACCAGCCAGCATGGAGCGGGAGGCTGCGGATCACTGCCAAGGGCAAGATGGCCTTCATCAAGCTGGAAGACAAGACCTCAGGTGAGGAGGAGGAAGAGGAGGGAAGGCGAGGGCTCCGCGCCTCCTCCTGAGGAGGAAGATGACGCAGAGAGGCTGCGCCCTGGCATTAACCTGCTCTGGTTTCTCTGTTTCAGGAGAGCTCTTTGCCCAGGCGCCGGTGGAGCAGTTCCCTGGCGTGGCTGTGGAGAGCGTGACGGACTCCAGCAGATATTTCGTCATCCGGATCGAGGACGGGAACGGTGCGTGGCGGTGTGTGGGGAACAGAGCGGGGGAATCGCCCCAGAAAACCTTCAGTGCCCTCTCTGCAACTTTTTGTGAAGGATTCTGGTTTTCCAGAGCTAAATGTCCCCTCGTGCAGTGGCAGAGGAGTGGATTATCTCACTCCCACATACCAGCCCTGCTCTGTCCTTCCCCAGGAATAAAAACGGTTTCATTTTGCTGCTCGACGTTGGCACGAGGATGCCTCTGGATGAGAAATCACCACCCTGATGCCAATTTCTGCTTTGACTTTCTCTTATTAATTTAAAAGCTGGGTTTTTTTTCTAAGCCCATAGGCACAACCAACAAGCTAAAGGTATCTCCAGGCCCGTATCTCAGTCTCTGGAGTCCCAGCCCCGGCCAGAGGAGGCGGAGGGCTCGGGGTGGGGGGTGGGCCGGGGTGTCCCCTCCCTCTCCCTGTGACACTTTGTGACTCCAGTCCTTACTCCTCCTCCTTCCCCAGGCCGCCGAGCCTTCATCGGAGTCGGCTTTGTTGACCGAGGGGATGCTTTTGATTTCAACGTGGCTCTCCAAGACCACTTTAAGTGAGTTTGGGTCTCTCGCCGTGCCCCCTCAGCTCGATTTCTTTTTCATAGAATCATAGAATGGTCAGAGTTGGAAAGGACCTTAAAGATCATCGAGTTCCAACCCCCCTGCCATGGGCAGGGACACCTCTCCCTAGAGCAGGTTGCTCCAGGCGCCATCCAGCCTGGCCTTGAACCCCTCCAGGGATGGGGCATCAACAACTTCCCTGGGCAACCTGTTCCAACCTGTTTGTGGGTGTCTGCCAGAAGCGGAGGGGAAGGGGAAAGTGTGAGCTCCTGTCGCGCTTCAGAGGGCAAGCGTGGTGTGAAGCGGTGGGAACGCCTGTTCCTCTGCACAGCCAGCTCTCCCTCTCCAGTGTTTCCCAGCAGGCTCCCAAACTGAGCTTCCCAGTCCAAAATTGGGCACATTCCCTAATTCCTTTCCTTCTGATGGTGTACCACCAGCAAGGGGCCGCTCCTGAGGGACTGGGATGCTACTCCAGCTGCTGGGAGACAGTGGGGGCTTTGGGGCAGGATGAGATGTGCTGCTCGAGGAGGATCTGTGCAGCTCCAGCTGCTGGTGGGAATCGTTCCCCCGGTGCTGGTGAGGTCTCAAATCCCATCCAGCACTGCTGCCAGGCAGAGGGGATGCTCTCAGGCAGGATTTGTCCCGGGGAACCTCAGGCTGGTTGTTTGATGTGTCCTTCTCTCCGTGTTCTGTCCCTGCAGGTGGGTGAGGCAGCAGAGCGAGCTGGCCAAACAGGCCGAGAACCCCGAGCAGGGACCCAAACTGGACCTGGGCTTCAAGGAGGGGCAAACCATCAAGCTCAACATTGCGGTGAGGGGCTTTTCCCACTAAATCCATTTCTCCTGGGGGCAGCGGGGGCACAAGAAGCAGCAGCTGCTTCTCCCCAAAATCCCTGTGTGGGGGAAGCCTGGTGCAGAGCCCTTCCCGAAAACGCCGTGTGCGGTGATGTGCAGGAGAAGGATGTTCTTAGAATTCCTCATTAAAGATCCGGGTCTGTGGGTTTGTGGTGGGGGTTTTGAGGGTAAAAACCATGCTTCTTGCTCTCTGGCAGCGGGATGTCACAGCACAGTGTGGTTTTTCCCCCAGAATAAAGCCCTTTGGCTGGGCATGAGCCATAGCTGGGAGAAATCCCACTCCGGCTCTGGATTTAACCGTGACACCAGCCAGCTTTCCCTCTCTGCTTTCAGAATATGAAGAAAAAAGAAGGAGCAACGGGGAACGCCAGGCCGCGTCCCACAGGTCTTGGGGGCCTGAGCTTGCTCCCCCCACCTCCCGGAGGAAAATCCTTGGCTCCAGTTTGTCCTTCGGGAGAGTGCCCGTCCTCGGTCTCCGCGCCTGCCCAGCTCCCGGGCACCCCCATCACAGGTCTGTGCTCACGCGGCCACGACGAAAGCTCTTTAGATTCAGTTTTATCCGTCAAAGTTGGGAAAACAGAGGGGGAAATGTGGGAATGGGAGTGGGATGTAACCCCTGGTGTTTGTTTTCTCTCCTCCTGGCTGCTGACAGACTCCCTCCTGGCCTGGCCACAGCCCACTGCTGCTCCTTCTGCCGCCGCCACCGATGTCTGGGGAGATTTTGCCAAAGCTTCGGGGTGAGGCCCTGGGGGGCAGTTTGTGTGCGTGTCTGTGGCCCCACAGCATTAAAAAAAACCCCATCTGAACCAAATCCTGCTGGTTTTGCTGAAAAGCCCTGCTGGGGTGCGGGCACGGCTCCATCCAAACACCCCTTGGGGGTTTGGGAGTGGCTCTGACAGCCTGTGTCCCAAATTCCCCCGGTTCCGTGAAGGTCCGTGGGTGCTGCCCTCCTCTTCCTCCCCATCCCATCTTTTCCCAGCTTCGGGGTGACCCCAGAAGACCCACTTCTGGCTCCCCACCTCCCTCCCAGTGCATCCCAGCCCTTTCAGTTTCTAAACCCTCATTTTTCTCCTCTTTTTTTCCTCTCTCCAGGTCGGCTTCTAACCCAACACAAGCGAACACGGGCTGGGTTCAGTTCTGAGCCCGGGCCCTGGTCCCCACGCGGGTGCTGGGACCATCGTCACTCCTTCTGGACCAAAGCAGGGCTTGGGGACCCCTCCCTCCTGCCCTTAATTATCCCTCCCCTCCCGACATGGAAATGCTGAAATAAACCAACGTGTGCCTTAACACACTCCACGCCAGCGCCCGCCACCTTGGGGGGCTTTGATTTTCCACCTGGATGGCAGCAAACCTCTGAGGCTTCTCCTTCCTGCTAAAAAGAACTCCCAAAACCCCATTGGCTTCGTTACCTCTCCTTAATTAATGAGAGGCTGAGCGAGTGCTGGGAGCAGGGGCCCCTCGCTCTCAGCCCTGCCCTAATTAAGGTGATTTTGGATGCCACGGAGCCTTCCAGGAGCCTGGGTTTTTTCTTCCCTCGTGGATTTGGGCTGGATAAACCCTTCCCCTGGTGGGGAGGGTCTTCCTGGAGCCCCCTGGGCTGCGGAATCCAGAGGAACCCCCCGGGGAGGTGCCGGGCGTCGCCCCCAATTCTTCTCTCAGCGCTTTCTCTCTGCCGCGCAGGGGTGGGGAGTGGGGTCGGGGATGGGAGGTGGGGCGGAGCTGAGCTGCTGCCTTTTCATGCTGAAACCCTGCATTTCTTACTCGGGGAAGATGTTATTTTTTTCACTTTTATTTTGAAGAGAGATTTTTGTGGGGTTTGGGGTTTTTTTTGTTTGTTTTTTTTTTTTATACTTCTGCGGAGGTTTTGTGAAGCGCTGTGTGCCATGAAGGACAGAGCAGGGTCGGTCTCTTTGACAGAGCCAGGGGTGAGATTCCTCTTTAAACAAATAAATATTTTCTTACCTATTTATATGAAGGCCTTTCTGTGTGCAAAGTCCTGCTTATTTCTTTTCTTTTTTTATGGGTGGCTTTGATTATTTTACTTACTATTTCCATTTCAGTCAGTCCTGGGTCCACTCCTCTTCAATATGTTCATCGATGACCTGGGTGAAGGGATGGAGTGTCCTCTCAGCACGTTTGCTGATGACACGAAGCCAGGAGGGGTGGGGACACAGCAGGAGGCTGGACCACCATCCAGGGAGACCTGGACAGGCTGGAGAGCTGGGTGGGGAGGAACCTGATTAAGTTCCACCAGGGCAGGTGTTGGGTCCTGCCTATGGGGAGGAAGAACCCCCTGCCAAAGGACGGGCTGGGGGGACCTGCTGGAGCAGCTCTGAGGAACAAGACCTGGGAGTTCTTGGGGACAGCAGGGTGCCCAGGAGCCAGCAATGGGCCCTGGTGGCCAAGAAGGCCAAGGGCATCCTGGGGGGCATCAGGACGAGTGTGACCAGCAGGTGGAGGGAGGTCATCCTGCCCCTCTGCTCTGCCCTGGGGAGGCCCCAGCTGGAGCACTGGGACCAGTTCTGGGCTCCCCAGTTCCTCAAGGACAGGGAACTGCTGGAGAGGGGACAGCAGAGGACTGTGAGGATGCTGAGGGGCCTGGAGCATCTCTGTGCTGAGGAAAGGCTGAGGGACTTGGGTCTGTTCAGTCTGGAGAAGAGAAGGCTGAGGGGGGATCTGATCAGCANATTCCAACCCCTCCTGGACACGTTCCTGTGGGACCTGCCGTGGGTGCCCCTCCTCTGGCAGGGGGTTGGGCTGGGGGGTCTCCAGAGGTCCCTTCCCACCCCAGATCATCCAGTGATTTCCATCTGGATGAGGATAACCAACCACCTGGCGGGGGGTGTGACATCCAGGTGGGTGCTGTAATGCTTCAAAAAAAAAACAAAAAAAAGAGTAATAAAGTACTTTTAAGACCAAATAGGGTTTTTATTTTTTTATCCCCCCCACCCTGTGGGGGCTGGGATGAGTTTTTGTGGTTCTTCCCCCTCCTGCTGGTGTCGAGGAGACGAGGGGGGGGCAGAAGCACAACAGAGGCTGGTTGCTTGGCAGTGGGTCGATGGTTGTGAAGGGCTGCGGGAGGGGAAGGTAAGGAGAAAATAATGTGTGGGCAGGGGAAATGAGATATTTTACCCCCCCAAACTTGGATG
>VXBW01006845.1:0-10197 GCA_013400375.1 Thinocorus orbignyianus
ATTTGTGCTTGGGATTGCCCCTACCCACATGTAGGACCCTTCATGAGACTGGCATGGGCCCACTTCTCATGCCTGCCAAGGTCCTTCTGGATGGCATCCCTCCCCACTAGTGTATCGACCGCTCCACAGAGCTTGGTGTCATTGGCAAACTTCCTGAGGGCGCACTCAATCCCAACATCCATGTTGCCAACAAAGGTGTACCGGTCTTAGTATCAACCCCTGAGGAACAGCACTCGTCACTGGCTTCCACTTGGACATTGAGACGTTGACCACAACCCTTTGAGTGCAACTGTCCAGCCAATTCCTTATCCACTGAGTGGTCCATCTGTCAAATCCATGTCTGTCCAATTTAGAGACAAGGATGTCATGCGAGACAGTGTCAAATGCTTTGCTCAAGTCCAGGTAGATGGACTTATCCATCAATGCTGTAACGCCGTCGTAGAAGGCCACCAAATTTTTCAGGCACGATTTGCCCTTAGTGAAACCATGTTGGTGCCTACTTGTGTACTCCTAGAAAAAACTTTATTGATACTAACAGAGCCCATTCCCTTGAGGCAAATAAACTTCCTTAAATACAATTAAAAAAAATAAAAATTATACTATCGGATTTACATTGCAATGTTTTAGTTGCAGAGGGGCTGCAGGGGTGATTTCTGTGAGAAAATGTCAGAAGCTGGTCTCATGTCAGACAGAGCCAGTTTTAGATGGCTCCTGCTGATTGCCAAAGCTGAGCCAGTCGGTCACAGTGGTAGCATCTCTATGATAACATATTTAAGAAGGGGTGAAAAATACTGTGCAACAGCAGCAAAGAGAGAGGAGTGAGAATATGTGATTGAAACAACTATGCAGACACCAAGGTCAGAGGAGGAACTGGAGGAGGTACTTCAGGCACAGGAGCCAAGATTACACTGCAGCTCCTGGATGACACAGGTTGTCACTCTGCAGCACATGGAGGTCCATGGTGGAGCAGGTATCCACCCTGCAGCCCATGAAAGACCCCACACTGGAGCAAGTGGGTGTACCCTGAAGGAAGCTGCAGCCCATGGAATGCCCACACCAGAGTAGTGTGCTGGTTTTGGCTAGGGTAGAGGTAATTTTCTTCATAGTAGCTAGTTGTCCTGGTTTGCGGTACCATGACACCATTCCCGCTACCATTCCACCCCTTATTCCATACTATTTACATTGTGCTCAGATCACTAATACTTTTCTCTATAGACGGATAGATAGATACATGCAGGTTACTCATTTATGATTTATCTTTATATACAAAAGTTTGCTAAATCTATTTAGTTCATAATTGTAGGATTTCATCTATCATAGCAGATTCTCAGGGTAAGAAAAATGGTATGAGATTCATTGTGGTCCACGCCATGGGTAGCATGTCCATTTCAAAGAGTTTTGCCGTACGCCACTTGATGAAGTTAGTTTAGGTTCCACCACTACTGTTATCCTGAAAAAAACTTATTAAACACTGTTAGTATTATATAACAATTAACATCAAACAGTTCAGAATTAAGTATTCTCACCAAGGGTCAAATTTCCTTGAGGTACATACTGAACATCTCCATTCTTCAGCATCACCCAACAAATACATTGAAGTCCTTAAGCAAAAGCTGTCCCACAAATAGAGTTGCCTTTGCTAGAGGCAGGAAAAACCCAAGCAGTTTTCCCTAACATATTCCTTTCATGCACCACAGGGACTTTATCCCCTTCTACTGTATGTAAAAAGTCTGAATGAGCAGGACCAGCTCAACTGATGTTAACTAACCAGGTAGCTTGCGCTAAATGCTTGTCCCAATTTTTAAAGGATCCACCACCCACTGCTTTCAGTGTGGTTTTTAACAGTCCATTGTATCATTCAATTTTCCCAGAAGCTGGTGTGTGATAGAGGTGATGTGATATACCCACTCAATGCCCTGTTCTTTAGTCCAATTATTTATAAAACTGTTTTTAAAATGAGTCCCATTGTCAGATTCAATTCTGGATAACCTGCGCAAGAGCGTCCATGGTTAAATCCACCCCTTGGTCATGAGCCCATTTCTATGTTGCATCTCTTCCTTCCTTGATGACCTGAAGTATCACAGGCCCACCGAGCTAAAAATAGTTCACCTTTATGTTCTCAGTCCAAATCTGTCTAGAAAATCTTAGCAGCCCTATCCACTTGCTGATTGTTGTGATGTTCCTCAGTGGCCTGACTCATGGGTACATGGGCATCTACATGGTTGTACTTTCACAAATAGTTTCCCTAGCCAATCAGCAATATCTTACCATAATTCAGCAGCCCAGATAGGTTTACCCTTGCGCTGCCAGTTGCTCTGCTTCCATTGTTTTAACCATCCCCACAGAGCATTTGCTACCATCCATGAGTCAGTATAGAGTACTGGCCACTTTTCTCATTCAGCAATGTCTATTGTTAGCTGAATGGCTTTCACCTCTGCAAATTGACTCGATTCACCTTTTCCTTCAGTAGCTTCTGCAACTTGTTGTGTTGTACTCCAGACAGCAGCTTTCCACCTTCAATGTTTTCCTACAATACAACAAGATGAACAGAGCATACTGTTTATTGTTATCTGAGAGTTCATTATACAGCTGGGCTTCCTCAGCATGAGTCACCACCTCCTCTGGTGGCATTCTGGAGTCTTTGCCTTCGGGCCAATTTGTGATCACTTCTATGATTCCTGGACGACTTGGGTTTCCTATTCGAGCTCGCTGTGTGATTAAGGCAACCCAGTTATTCCAGGTAGTATCGGTGGCGTGATGAGTAGAAGGAACTTTAACCTTGCACATCCAGCCCAGTACTGGTAATCGGGGTGCCAGGAGGAGCTGTACTTCAGTAATGATTACTTCTGAAGCAGCTCTAACTCCTTCATATGCTGCCAAGATTTCTTTCTCAGTTGGGGTATAGTTGGCCTCAGTGCCTTTGTATCCTCGACTCCAGAATCCTAGGGGTCGACCTTGAGTCTCTCCTGATGTTTTCAGAGGCTGCAGGTAGGGTAGGGCCATTGCCCCAGCTGCAGTGTAGAGCACATTTTTAACGTCCCGTCCTGTTCAGACTGGTCCAGGGGCTACTGCATGCACAATCTCTTGTCTAATTTACTCAAAGGCCTGTCACTGCTCATGACCCCACGGAAACTCATTTTTGTTTCGAGTCACTTCATAGAGAGGTTTCACTATCTCATTGTAACCTGGAATATGCATTCTCCAGAAACCCACAATACCTAAAAAGGCTTGTGTTTCCTTTTTGTTAGTAGGTGGGGACATAGATGTTATTTTGTTAATTACATCCATTGGGATCTGGCGACGCCGGTCTTGCTATTTAATTCCCAAGAGCTGGATCTCTCGTGCAGGCCCCTTGACCTTACCTCTTTTTACAGAAAAACCTGCTTTCAGAAGAATCTTGATTATTTTTTTACCTTTCTTGAAAATTTCTGCTGTTGCACTACCCCATATAATGATGTCATCAATGTATTGCTGGGCAACAAGGTGTTTTATCTGTGACTCCCCGAGTCCTTCTGTCTCAGGAGCCCCTCGCTCGTCCCCATAAGACTTCAAGTGTGCTGCAGCATAGCCAGCACATCTCAGAGCAACCAGCTGAGGGCCTTTGCTAGTAACCCTTCCCACAGATCTAGGAGCATCATCGCTTGGCTTGTCAAGGGCTAGCTGAATAATGTCCCCCTCCCCCAGCAACCACGCTGAGATTCCCCACAACTTGTCGCAGAGAAGCCTGATATTGTTTCACCCCCCATCCCCCCTTCACACGTAGTTTAAAGCCCTGTCAGTCAACTCTGCAATTTCTTGGCCAAGAATCCTCTTCCCCCTCTGAGAGAGGTTGGGCCTGGTTGAACTTCATGAGGTTTGCACGGGCTCACCTCTCAAGCCTGTCCAGGTCCCTCTGGATGGCATCCCTTCCCTCCAGCATGTCGACTGTGCCACAGAGCTTAGCGTCATCGGCAAACTGGCTGAGGGTGCATTCAATCCCACTGTGCATGTCACCGACAAAGATGTTAAACAGCACTGGTCCCGGTACCGACCCCTGAGGTACTCCACTCGTCACTGGCCGCCACTTGGACATTGAGCCGTTGACCACAACCCTTTGAGTGCAGCTATCCAGCCAGTTCCTTATCCACCGAGTGGTCCATCCATCAAATCCATGACTTTCCAATTTAGAGACCATGAGGGTCTTCAACCACCCTAATATCTGCTGAAGGGACAACACAGGAGGGCATAAACACTCTGGGAGGTTCCTGGACTGCATAGATGACGACTTCCTGACACAAGTGATAGAGGAGCCAAAAAGGCAAGATGCTCTGCTGGACCTCATACTCACCAACAAGGAAGGATCTGAAGGTCGAAAGCAACCTTAGCTGTAGTGATCATGAGATGGTGGAGTTCAGGATCCCAAGAGGAGGGCAAAGGACAAAAAGCAGAACCCTGGATTTCAGGAGAACAGACTTTGGCATCTTCAAAGATCTGCTTGGAAGAGTGCTGTGGGAAAAGGCCCTGGAGGGAAGAGGGACCCATGAAATCTGGTTAATATTCAAGGATCACCTCCAAGCTCAAGAGTGGTCTATCTCAATGAGTAGGAAGTCAGTCAAAAATGCCCAGAGGCCTGCGTGGATAAACAAGGAGCTCCTGGCCAAACCCAAACAAAAAAAGGAAGCATATGGATGGTGGAAACAAGGATGGGTAACCTGGAAGGAATACAGAAACATTCTCTGAGCATGCAGGGATGAGGTTAGGAAAGATAAAGCCCAAATGGAATTGAATCTAGCCAGGGATGTCAATGGCAGCAAGAAGGGCTTCTATAAGTACGCAGATGACAAAAGGAAGATGAGGGGAAATGTGGTTCCCATCGCTGAATGGGGCAGGGGCCCTGGTGACACAGGACATGGAAAAGGCTGAGGTACCAAATGCCATCTTTGCCTCAGTCTTTACTGGAAAAACTGGCCTTCAGGAATCCCAGGCCCCAGAGACCAGGAGGAAAATGTTAAGCAAGGAAGATGTACCCTTGGTGGAAGAGGATCAGGTCATGGACTACTTAAGCAAACTGTGCATACAGAAATCCATGGGCCCTGATGGGATGCACCCATAAGTGCTGAGGGAGCTGGCTGATGTCACTGCAAGGCTACTCTCTTTGATTGATTGTCGTGATTGGCAGAGGTGCCTGAGGACTGGAGGAAAGCAGTTGTCACCCCTGTCTTCAAGAAGGGCTAGGAGGAGGACCCAGGGAGCTACAGGCTGGTGAGCCTTACCTTGAACCCTGGGAAGCTGATGGAACAGCTAATCCTGGGAACCATTTCCAGGCACGTGAAGGACAAGAAAGTCATCAGAAGTAGTCATCATGGTTTCACCAATTTGATAAACTTCTACAATGAAATGACTGGCCTGGTAGGCGAGGAAAGAGCAGTGGCTATTCTCTACCTGGACTTCAGGAAGGCCTTTGACACTCTTCCATAAAATCCTCACAGAGAAACACTTTATGTATGGGTTGGATGAGCAGACAGGGAGGAGGAGAACAACATCTACAACTAGCAAATGAGTTCATACCCAGACTGGAGAACTGCTTACCATAGACTGGAGCAGCCACACACCTGCATGTGTGAGCCAATGCAGGCAGGATGCAGGAATAACCACAAAACCACGGATTAAAGGCAAAGCACAAATTTGATCTCAGTACCTCATGGACTGGGAAATCTCTGAAGCAGCACCTGGGCAGAGGCAGGCAAGCAGGGGACGCAGGCACTGTGGAGCGAGAGAGTCCTTATTAGCAAGAGAATCCTTGTTAGGAAGGGAGTGAGAGAGTGAGAGCGTTCACACTTGCTGTTCTGGCCTGTATTTCAAGGATTGTGGCAGGCAGAGTTTTCCGCTATGCTTTGATCTCTTCAACAGCAGGGCAAGAATCTCAGATATGTTCGATAAGGTGCCCCTGAGTCCATCTCAGGCCTACGTTATCTAAGTGCAAATGTTCTACTTGTTGAGCACACAGAACTAAACAGCGATCAGCGTGATATATGTTTTCCAGCACCCCCCGTGCGAGTCACTTGAGCATGTTTACAGTCCTCCTCGCCAATCTTCTGTTACTTTCCCACACTGCAAGAATTCTTTCTTTTATCTGCTTTACCTTGCAACTCAAGCACTCATGCTTGTAGGGCCGGAGTAGTTTTTTTTTTATCCCACTTCTTTATGTCCTCTCCATAGTTGCAAAGGTAAAGCCACAGGAAATCTCGGAATGGGTCCTGCTTCTCTTGAGTCAGTCTTGTAGGAGGGCGTTTTTTCTAAATGACTGCAATGTGGGTCCATTCAGGGGAAGAGTGGGATTCTTTCCCCGTCTTGGACAGTTTTTCAAGCAGTTTATGAAAACTTTTATCATTTTTCTTAGCCTTTTCTTCATTTTGCTTGGTTATTGTCTTGGGCATTTTCTCTGTTGTCTCAGTTATTTTTTTTGTTTTCTCAGCCATTTTCCCAGTTTGTTCAGCCATTTTCTCCATGGCTGCCACAGTGAGGGGACAAGAGGGACTGTCTTCATACTGCCGTACCTTGTTAACCACTTCATTTGCAGTTGGTTTATCAGCATCAGATCCTCCACAAACCATTGTTGACAAAGTGTGGTGCACTCTGCACAAACTTTCTCAACAAAGATCATTTGCACAGCATTTCATCAGGGTCTACATTCACTTGCCAGTCACCATAAATCACCTCTTGCACAGCCATTTCCCTCAGGTACTTAATACCTTTCTCCATGCTGGTCTATTTGCTTGGACAGCATTTGATATCATCCTTAAAGAGATACCTGTCCTTTACAGCTGATACCAGCCACCTCCAGAGACTGAGATTGTCTGTCTTTCTCCCAATTGCTTTATCAATATCTCCCTCTTTGGACAGGTTTCCCAGCTGCTCAGCCTCTCTACTGTCTAAGTGTATGGAATCAGCCCCATTGTCCCAGCACTGGAGCAACCAGGGGATAAGTGTCTCCCCTTAGTGACAACTGAAGTCCTTCCTCATATTTTGCAAATCCTTCATAGAGAAGGATTTAACAATTATCCCTGCATCTGAGTCCTCCTCCTGTGTTGATGCTGACTGAGAATGACCCTTTCCTTTATCTGCTTTAGAAGGACCTTTTCCTTTCTTTGTCAGAAGAACTCTCTCCCATGCTGTTTGGCTTGAGTTGGTCTTTGTTGTAAGTGGGAGGGGAACAATATTATTTCCTTTTCTGCTTCCAGGTCACCGGGGCAACTTGTCCCGGTCCTGTTGGAGTTTGAGTAGCAGCAGTACTCATTGTTGAAGCAGTCTGAGTACTGACAGTGCTTGTTGTCAGGGCTGGAGCAGCTGATGCCGATATGGGCAGGAGAGGTGCTTGTGATATGCGGCGGGGGGGCAGACTGTGGAGTAACTTTTTCACTGCATGCTGCTGAGTGACTGGTGCTGGGATGGTGCAGGGCATGGCTTCCACCAGTGCTGGGGCCACTGCTGTGGCTTTTGCGGAGGTGTGGGCCTGGCTGGTGAGGGAGTGGATGGTGTTGGTACGGCCAGGGGCGTGTCTTCCACTGGTACGGGTGGAGGTGTGGGCCTGGCTGCTGGCTGTGTTGTGGCTTTTGCCAGTACGGGTGGAAGTGTGGGTCTGGTTGGTGCCAGTGTCAGTGTTGGTATCAGTGCCCATGCAGTGGCTTCTGTCTGTACTGGCAGGGGCCTGGCCAGTGCAGGTGCTTGTACCCTGGCTTCCACTGGTATGAGAGGAGGTGTGGGTCTGGCTGGGGCCAGTGTAGGGGCAGCTGATGCCACTGGCTGTGAGATGCCTTAGGCAGTTGTTTGTGTATGTGCTATCTGTGATTTAGCCCATGGGGTTTGAGTAGCAATATCACGTGTCAAATAATACCCACTCCTGCATTGATATTTAACAAAATAACATCCCTGCAACACATTCAGGAAAAACAACAACAAAATCATGATCAAATGAAAGTAACATTAATTTTCTAAACAGCCCAAAGGTTTTCCATCCCCTAATTCAGATGGTGTCACTTTGGTGCAATTATTAAAGGGCTAACTAAACTTTCACCAGGTTAAACCAAAAGCGTAATTAGTAAAAGAATCCATCACTTGATGCTCAAGATATGCAGGTAGAACCGTTATCCAAGTAGCCATTTCATACATCTGAAGGCGAATCCACACCAAAATAGCACACTTAAGCCACCACATCCAAATGCAAAGAACAAATAAACCAGGCAATATATCCAGCAACTTCAAATAAAGCTCTCCAAAGGCATGATATAACATTTCACATAAGAACTTCATGATGTGAGCTGTCTGTACTCCTTGAGCAAGCTGGAATTCAAACTATTCAGGCGATCTATCAGAGCTCTGGTCAAGCTCCGGTTGTGCTCCGCGTTGGGTGCCAAAAATCTGTTGTGGTTTAGGCCAAAATGGCCAATGATGAGAGAACAAATGCTCTCCCTCACCTCTCTCTCCAAGGAGAGGAGAAAGAGGGATAAGGAGATTTATGAGTTTAGAAGGAACTAAACTACTTTAATGAAATATTAATAACAAAATTTGAAGGAAATAATTAAATAGATACACTGTATACAAAACCGTATCAAGCTCCCAGGATGATATCACCACTGGAGAAGTCCCGGACTGGACTCAGCGACAGATGGGAACTGGATTGCAGATCTGGAGTCAAGAATGCATGGATCGGGAACAAAGGGAGATGAACAGAGTCCTCTTAGGACATTGGCCATTGAAGGAAGAGACCGGACCCTTTGATCCCTCATCTTTTATTCTGAGCGTGGGGCAGATAGGATGGAATGCCCTGTTGGTCAGTTTTGGATCACCCGTCCTGTCCCGCTCCTCCCTGCAAGTGTGGCCCCTCTACGCTTTCCTGTTTCTGACCCCCCAACAGGGCAAATAACAAAATTATCATAGAATGGTTAGAGTTGGAAGGGACCTTAAAGATCATCGAGTTCCAACCCACCTGCCATGGGCAGGGACACCTCCCACTAGAGCAGGTTGCTCAAAGCCCCATCCAGCCTGGCCTTGAACACTTCCAGGGATGGGGCATCCACAACTTCTCTGGGCAACCTGTTCCAGTGCCTCACCACCCTCACAGTAAAGAATTTCTTTCTAATATCTAATCTAAATCTCCCCTGACATGGCTTGTTATAGCAATAAGTATAAGCAAGAGCCTCTCTGCAAACCACTCCTTGGCATTACCTATAAACGTTGGTCTGAGAATGAACAGTTTTCTGCATAATATGCTGTTAATTTCAGAGAGTTAGAAGAAGTGTAGCTAGGAAATAAAATTACTGAAGAGAAAGTTGGTTTTCTTCTACCTCAAACCAGGACACTACTATGGGGCTATGGTTTGGATTTGTGCTGGAAACAGTGTTGATAATGTGCTGATACTGGTGAGTAGTGCTTACACAGAGTCAAGGCCTTCTGTGCTCCTCATAATCCCTTGCCAGTGAGTAGGCTACAGGTCCACAAGATGTTGGGAGGAGACACAGCTGAGATAGCTGTCCCTAACTGACCAGCCACGATTGAGAGATGGGACACTGCTTGATGCAAGCCAAAAGTCGGTTTATTGTGTGCAATCGCTCCTTTATATGTGCTTACAGAAGACTGCGTGGCTTAAACGGTGTCGTGGTTTGGCCTCGGCGGCAACAAAGAGCCACGTGGCAGTCTGCTCGCTCTGACTCCCCACAGCCGTGGGGAGAGGATTGAACGAAAAAGGCAGATTCGTGGGTTGGGACAAAAACTGTTTAACAGAACAACAAGTATTACAGGGAAACAATAACACAGATGGGGGGATACAAACACGAGTACGATACCAACCGCAGCCCACGCCGTCCCAACCGCCACCAACGTCGCGCACGAACCCCAGCACCGCCCGCCCAGATATACCCCGACACCGTGCTGTCACCATGCCCCCTTCCTGTCATTGTCCCTCCCCTTCCCGGCCAGCTCCCTGCTGCCCCTGGGCCTGGAGCACATGGGATGGAATAGCCGTCCCTACTGGAAGCCAGGACAAAGGGACTGGTCCTTTTGTACATACACTGCTCGCATGGCTGTATCTGATTAGTCAGCAACAGGACACAGCTCCCAATGTCCTTCCTGGCAGGGCACACAGAACCTGCCCACGAATTCCAGCACGTGCCTGCCTGGTAATTTGAGCAGCACACGGGGCTCTGCTCTTCAGGCCCCATC
>VXBW01006845.1:14064-31048 GCA_013400375.1 Thinocorus orbignyianus
TGGGCTGCAGGGGAATCTCTGCTCTGTCACCTGGAGTTCCTCCTTCCCCACCTTCTTCTCTGACCTTGGTGTCTACATAGTTGTTTCTCTCACATTTTCTTACTACTCTCTCCCAGCTGCTGTTGCACAGCCTTTTTTACCCTTTCTTAAATATGTTATCACAGAGCCACCACCAGCATCGCTGATAGGCTCAGCTTTGGCCAGCAGTGGGTCTATTTTAGAGCTGAATGAAACTGGCTGTCTGGCACAGTGGTGGTTCATTTTCTCAGAGAGGTCACCCCTGCAGCCCGTGCTATCAAAATGTTGATATGTAAATCCAATACATGCTCCTATACCCTCTTTCTGAATCCAGTACCTGACACTTAGTCCTTGCAGCAAACATACACGTGGGATAGAGAGTGGGATTACATAGAGAGACAGTCGAGAAAAGATTTAATAAGAAGATAGGACAGACTGCAGTGGTCAGGCATGGGGCTCAGCTGGACAAGCATGCTGACCAACCCTCTTTTTAACCCTTTCTTTTTGCTCTCCTCTTTGTTTCTCCATGCTTTCCATTTTCCCAATACGTCCCCTTATGGGTTTGCATAATATTTTTGATTCCCTTACCCCTCCCAGTCTGGTGTCCAAGATCTCCCCTGGTTTATAATCTTAGTTGCAAAGTCCAGGTTGTTCTTCCTGGAAGTGGTGCCTGTAGTTTCTTGATAGCCTATCAATTAGTGTGAGTGGCAAAGTTTGTTTCTTCTCACTCTCTCCATGTTTGTTTTGTCAGGTTTGTGTGTCTGCATATTTTGTTTCTGTCTTCCTCCTTTTCCTTAGATTCCTAATTGACAAGGTCCCTGATTAGATAATCTTGCTGGAATAAACATTCTCACACTCCATATGTCCTGATCAATTAGTGTGACTTACCAGGTTTGGTTCTCATCACTGCCTTCCTTATTATTTGTTGGTCAGGTTTGTGTCCCTGTATATTCTTGTTTATGGTTTCCTCCTTTTTTTTGCATTGAAGAGGTCTTTGACCAGATACCCTTAAAGGAGCAGACACTCTCCTTCTACACATTTTGAGGTTTTTATATATAATCCTTGAGTCTTGTTTTGTTTACGTCTTTCACTTTGTCAATAGTATTTTGTTTCTTTAGGTTAATAGCTAACACTTAAGTGTTTTCCCCTAGAGTGCTTTTAATTGTTACTAAACTTTAATTCTAGTCTCTCTTTCTCTTAGGTGGATGAAATTCCAGATGGAGCAGTAAAACCTCCTATGAATAAAATGCCTATATTCTTTTTTGGCACTCATGAGACGTAAGACCTTTAGATTAAAGGGCATATTGTTTTCATTGCAGGATGTCTTAACAGTAGCTTAAGAGTTTGCATTGTGTTTGAAAATTATGTGATTCAGTGGCAGACTATATTTTCTTAAATTACTCTCTAATGGTAAGATAGGCAGCTTGCTTCCCACATTTGCTATGAAATGGTGTGGTTATAGTTTACTATTCCCTGCAACATGCACTTTTTCCTGCTCAGTAAAAAAGCAAGAGCCTACGTAAAGGGGTAAGATTGACATATCTTTCTTTCTTTTGTAAAGGATTTTATAGTCTTGTGTATCCTCAAAACTGTGTTCTAAAGGAAAATGAAATAAAGCTGAAAAATGTGGAATAAGTAGCATTTGAGTCCTTTGAAGGAAAGAAGGGGAAGGTTTGAGAAGAAGTCAAGAGATGCATTTGAAGGCCAAGGTCTCACCTCAGTTTCATTCCTGCTGTTATGTGAAGTATCCAAGAAAGACATAACACTAACATGTTGGTAACACTAACATTATGCAATGGAACATAACATTTCCTTTGAAAGGACTCGATTTTTCCCACTTCTAAATATGTTTTTATGCTGTTCTCTGACTATTATAGTGAAATTTGTCATGTTATTTCATAATGTTCTACTGTAGATTACAGAGATCTTTAATTGAGTGTTAATTTCCTGTTTGACTTGTATGGGAAACACTGTTTTTATTCCCTTTTTTTAATAAGCTGTGAATAGTATTGTAAAGCAGGTCATGGAGCTAGTTATTGTCTGTATAATTGTTTCATTTCTTGTACAGCTTGCAGAAAGCTTTTTTTGTCCTCCTTCAGACCATTAAGAAATCTATAAAGATCTCTCTAAGGTGGTCCTTCCTACCTGTCTTTAAAAATATATGTGGTAGAGAAAATACAGTATTCTGATAAATTAAAAATAAAGCACTATCAACTCTCCCTGACACTACTTCCTAGTTGACTCTTTTTAAGAAGTGACTTCCCTATCAATGAGCTTTGCGCATGTTTGGCTCCTGTAACCATGCATTTCATTGACTGTTCACATCACTCCATATAGGTTAAAGTATTTTTTGTGGTTTTGTGGAAGCAAGACAGAAATGTTTTAATGTGAAATATTTAATAAAGTCATATATTTGGTATTAATTTCCATGTCTTTCAGGATAAACTATATAGCATTCTTACAAAGATCTAGGCAATCATTCTATTCAACTTTGTTTTGTCATTCCAGTCATACTGATTTTAATTTAATAATTTTGAAAGATTTTTCTTTGACTTGGAGCCATATCTTTTTATACTTGTACTCATCTTGCATTATGTTTCCACGATTTAAGGAATCTTTATTTCTTCACATTTTAGCTTCATTTACTAAGGAAGCAATGGCTTTCTGTCCATCAGTCAGCTACTCAGTTTTTAATCATTGTTTGATAGTGGTATGTGGCTCTGTCACCTGTTATCTTAACAAGACTTAACATTTAAGACATAGCATTGACTGTTTCTTGCTGGGACACTCAAAACCTAGGAGAGAGCAGTGAGTGTGGCAGTACTAATGGAAAATGATTTGTTGAAAGCAAAAGTTTAGAAGGCTAAAGATGCCTTCAGTAGCAGCACTTTGCTGATTACAGAATATAATTTCAGATGCCTCATTAATGAATATTATTATTTTTTATAATATCTAGTACTAAAGTTAATTTGAAGAGTAGCAATTTAAAAATGTGATGTTTCTGGTAACTAATGTTTTCATCCCTTGAAGGGCATTCTTGGGACCAAAGGATATATTCCCTTATTATGAAAATAAAGAAAAATATGGCAAACCAAATAAAAGAAAAGGCTTTAATGAAGGATTATGGGAAATTGACCACAATCCCAAAGTGAAATTCTCTCATCAGCAAGTAAGTGATTCAGAGTCTATGAATACTTTAATCTGTTTTGTCATATTGTTGTAAAAAAGCAATGATGACTTAGCTGCTATAGGGGAATAATTTATTGATCTGCATCACTGAGTTGCTAATGGACTAATGTTGCTATTGTTATTTATAATTTACCTCAATTTTTCAGCAAAATAAGAGAAAATTGCTCTTCTGTATAATTGGGGATGACATTTTATTACAGTAAAGTTAAGATCATGCTAATAATTTCAGGACATAAGGATAAAGTGGTGTTAGTTACTGGAGAGGTCCCAGTTGAATGGAGGTTAGCAAATGTTACGCCAATCCACAAGAAGGGCTGGAAGGAGGATCCAGGGAACTACAGGCCTGTCAGTCTGACCTTGGTGCCTGGGAAGGTTAAGGAATGGATCATCCTGAGTGGCATTGTGGCGCATGATCACCAGGTGATCAGGCCCAGTCAGCATGGGTTCACGAAAGGCAGGTCCTGCTTGACTCACCTGATCTCCTTATATGACAAGCTGACCCACTTAGTGGACGAGGGAAAAACTGTGGATGTTGTTTACCTGGACTTTTGTAAAGTCTTTGACATCGTTTCCCACATCATTCTCCTGGAGAAAAATGACTGCTTATGGCTTAGATGGGTGTATTCTTCACTGGGTAAAAAATTGGCTGGATGGCTGTTTCCAAAGAGTGGTGGTGAATGGTGTTGAATCCAGTTGGTGACCAGGTGGTGTTCCCCAGGGCCCAGTATTGGGGCCAGTTTTCTTCAATATCTTTATCAATGATCTGGACGAGGGAGTCGAGCACACCTTCAGTAAGTTTGCAGATGACACCAAGTTGGTCAGGAGTGTTGATCTGCTTGAGGGTAGAAAACCTCTTCAGAGGGATCAGGACAGGCTAGATTGATGAGCCAAGGTCAATAGTTTAAGATTCAAGAAGGCCAAATGCTGAGTTCTGCGTGTGGGTCACAACAACCCTATGCAGGCTACAGTCTGTTAAAAAAAAATTGTATCCCATCCTGGGTAAAAGCAAATTTTCTTTTACCCTCCTCCTGCAGTGGTACCATAAAGAACATATCTTTGACATCTAGTATAGCCGTCCAGGGATGAGTGGCAGCTTGGAGGATTGAAGTTAATGTAGCAGTGTTTGGGACAGCAGATGTAAGAGGAGCCATGTTTGTATTTAACTTTCTATAGTCTATGGTTAAACACCATCTCCTGTCTATTTTTTTTTAACTGGCCACACTGGGGAATTATATGGGAACTACATTCGGAAGATAATGTGTCTTTGTCAGCTACACATCTGGTCAGCTGCAGAGATAGCATACTAAGGGACACAAGTTATTTTGGAGTCAGGCAGTATGGATGCAGCTCACAGCAAGCCAACTGTGCCAGTTCACTGATGCCCATGGGTAGCTGCTAATTTTTGCTCAGCTAACCAAGTACACTCTAGGCAGCCAAAAGACCAACCACTACTATCCAGCAGTTTCCAAACTTGTCCTTGTAATACATCAAAACCTAAAACATTTTCCTTCCATTAAACTACTGCTAATTGATGTCTTAACATTCTTTTCTCCCCTTGCAATAACAAGTTTACTTTAGCTACATGGCATATTTCAGTTTTGCCAGTAAATTGAGTAATTTTAACCCTTTGTTAGCTGGGCTTAATGTTAATTCTTTGAGCATTGAAATTTGAAAGAACTGAATTTGAGATTCTGTGTTAATTAAAAATGTCACTAGTTGTCTTTGGGGGCCAATTGGAACATTAACATGAGGGCCATCCATGTTATCTCACTGATAAGCTTCCATTATGCGGTTTATGAGAATGGGGAAAGTGCCAGGGGTTCCAGGGAGTCTTGCTGGATCCATCTGCTGTCTGCATCAGCTTGGGATTGCCCCGCTGGTGTCAGTTCATCCTGCCCCATTTCTCAACTATGATTTACAATGCCATGCATCAAATCTGCCCAGGTTGGAATGGGTCAGAGGCAGGGTTGGCTATCCTGACCCTCCTGAGCGTTATGTTCTATGTTTTATCTTATTTCATCCCTTATTGCAATGAGGTAGGATTTTAAAACAGCAGAGGGCTCCCCCTTATCAGTGGTCTCATGGCTTGGTTGTCTACAGGGGCAGATAGGGTAATTTCTATATGTACCCCTGATCACAGACTGAAAGCAGGCTGCTTTTGTAACAGTAGTAGAAAGTTTGCTTAATGATGTTATTGGTATAGCAGTGGTGATACCATAAAGTCTGCAATAGGAACTTTCTAAGACTCAGTTTGGAGTCTAGGTGCACAAGGGATTGCTCCTCCTAGTGTGCACGCTGAGTTGCAAGGTTGTATGCCCTCAGAATATACATATTCATTAGGTTTCTAAGAAATTATTAACATATTAATACTATTTCCTGGAACTCATTAATATATGTAAATGTCCTTGATGCATGTGCATTTACGTCCATTGGTTGTCTTTCAGGGTCCTCTGGTGGTCATCAATAGTCTTCCTTACCGTGTTTGCTGGTTGAGCTCAGTCTTTGTGCATGCTTGTTCTCTTGCTTGATTTCACACCTCTTGTTTATACTGAAACTAGTTTATTCTTCCTTATCTACCCTACTCAAGAATACAATGACTCAAGATTTCCTTTTATCTATATAGCAAATGTTTAACTTATCTGCTCACAAAGCATTTCAGCTTGGCTACATTGTTTCAGTAAGGAAGGAACCATAAGTCCTTTTGGACTCTCAGTGGGTTCTCCTCTCTCCCAAGGGTCTATGCCCCCCTGCCCAATATGCTACTTGCCACATAATAGAGTGTGGTTCAGTGTTAGGGGTTGGTCCCTCATTCAAGAACACTCCTGATCCCCAAAAGTCATCTGCATCGCTTTGATCTAACACAATACAATCACCTCCAGTTAAGGAGACACACCACAGATATTAAGTCTCGATTTTCCCAGGCTTCCACTCATTTTTTTCATGCAGATTGGCCAGTTGAAGGGATTCCCATGGAATGGTCTTTATGGTATCTCTCTGGTTGCTCCCTTGAGGTCCAGCAGATATCTCAGGTTTAATAATAGGGGCTACCTTAAATTCTGATTCATCTAATTCACTCTCATCAACAAGTTCTTGATTGGGGTCCTCCCAAACATCTCCATAACAATCTTCCTGGGAAACGATTGGCATATGAATTTTCAGAGGATCTAGGGGAGTTGGGTACTGAATTCTCATAAGTTCTAGTTTATCCTTTAAATTCCTGCATTTTTCTTTTTCCTCCCCCAGTTGTTTATGCAATTGCTCTATTTGCAGAGATAGCAGTATTTCTTGTTGCTTTATTTGTTCAACCTTGATGATGATGATGCCCGAGATGTACAGGTATCCTAGTAATCCAATTTCTCACATTATACAACTGAAAGCTAGTCCACACCAACAAAGCACGCCTGGGCCACCACATCCAAATACAAAACAGGAATAAAACGATCTGAAAACAAAAAACCTGACATACTCAACCAGTTAAAGACCACTGCATCAATTAAATTCATACAAAGCTCTCTAAAAATACCATATAAATTATTGTGTAGGAACAACATGACGTGAGCTGTCTGTTTTAATCTCTAAACAAGCTGGAATTCAAACTATTCAGGCAATCTAGCAGAGTTCTACTTGTACCACAGTTGAGGCCCATGTTGGGCACCAATAAATCTGTCATGGTTTCAGCCAAAATCACCAAAACCAGACTGACAAATGGCCCTTCCTTCCCCCAAAAATAAAGGAGAGGAAGAGATAAGGAGATTTATGAGTTTAGAATGAACTAAACTACTTTAATGAAGTATTAATACTAAAATTAAAAAAAAAAAAACAACAACAAAACCAAACAAGAATAAAATAATGAAATAGATACAATATACACAAAATGATATTAAGCTCCCAGGATGACGATCACATTGCCAGCAGGCATCAGGAAAGGTCCCAAACTGGACTCGGTGACCGACAAGAGCTGGATTCTAGATCTGGAGTCAGGAACACACGTATCAGGATCAAAGGCAGATGAACAGACAAGGTCCTTCTGAGACTTTGGCCACTGAAGAAAAGGACCCTTGGATCCTTCAGCTTTTATACTGAGCATGATGGAATGGAATACCTCAGTTGGTCAGTTTTCGGTCACCTGTCCTGTCTGCTCCTCCCTACAGGTGCGACCCCTCTACACTTTTCCACTTCTGACTCTCCAACGGGGCAAATAACGAAATTACCTGACCTTGGTTGTTCTAGCAATAAGTATAAGCAAAGGCCTCTCTGCCTACCGTTCCTTGGTATAACTGGGTCTTATCACTGTGAGAGTAAACAGTTTTCTGAACAATATGCTGTTAATTTCAGTGTTTAGTTAGTTAGAAGAGGCCCAGCTAAAAAAGTAAAATTGTAAAACAGAAAATTGGTTTCTTTTACCTCAAACCAGGACAAACCACACATTGTAACACCCTCATTTCCTGTTTACATTTCTTATACTGATGTACAGCTCCCAAGCATGTTCTCAACATTTTGCATATTATTCCCTTCTCTTTACCATCTTTCAGTTTCCCTCTTAAAAGTTTTTCTTGTTCTTTTATCTTATTCCAATTATCCCACTTTTCATGTGCCAAATCATCCAAAAATTTCAGTGAAGAGTTAATTCTAAGCCTCTATAAGTAGTCAACAACTGAATCCACCATCCTGCTGAGTATGCCAATTTTTGGGTGAATTATTAATAGAAGTCATCATTATGTGGTTAACTAAAGGGCTTTATTAATGATCAAACAATGATCAAATGGTAATTAATCAATGACATAATGAAAACAAATGGCAATAAAATGTTGATTAAGCAATAATTAAGTGATTTAAATAGTGATTTAAAAATTATTCAATAATGATTTAAATGACAATTTAGACAAAAATTTAGACAATGATTTAGTGGTCAAACACTCTACTACTTACTACACTTCTAATAATTAAGCTATAACTGGATATAAATAGCATACAATATCACTTTAGGCATAGTTTAAAATATTGCTTACCTTGGTATAGATATCAGATGCTGGGTAAGGGGTCTCAGCCTTGAGAAATAACCTTGAGAGGTGTCCTTGCTCAAAGGGAAGATCACTTGCTGTGCAGCCTGCTGCTGTACAGGAGAGCTCAATGGTCTCGAAGGGGCTACAGATTTTTATAGCATAAAGTGATTGACTTGTAGTCACACACACCCCCCCCTTTGGTGCATGTGCAGGTGTGCAGTTGTAGCAGTTTTAATTTTGTCTCGTCCTAGCTTGAGCTGGTACTGTTAGTTAGCTCCAGATAAGACATGGCCTAGATTCCTTAGTTCATGAGAAGATGCCTAGTGTAGTTCTCACGGTTTGCACAGCAAGGCTGATTTCAGTCAGGCCTACTTGTCAGTGATGCCTGAACCAAAGTACTGCTCACTCAGTCAGAGTGGGTGCATGCATCACACCTTCTAAGCTGCAAGTACTTGCTCTCTACAAATATCATGGCAACATAGGAAGCTCCATTCAAATATGAGGAAAAACTTCTTTACGGTGAGGGTGATAGAGCACTGGAACAGGCTGCCCAGGGAGGTTGTGGAGTCCCCTTCTCTGGAGATTTTCAAGACCCACCTGGATTCAGTCCTGAGTAATATGCTCTAGACAATCCTGCTTTAGCAGGGCTAGATGATCTCTAGAGGTCCCTTCCAACTCTGACAATTCCTTGATTTCATTATGTGATATCTTAGTGTACTATATTTCTCTCCCTTCTTATATTTGTTGGAAACAATGTTACATCTTATTACCACCAAAATCATCACATAGCCTGCTTGAATCAGTCCTTGTCTGTCGGTGATCCCCTGTTTCATAGTCTCCTCGTAAACTTTTTGGGCTTAAGTTATAGTCAGCTAGCCATCAGAAGCCCCAAAGTTACTCTAAAGACAGAGAAATTGTCCCCTATCTGCTTATTTTGTTTATACTTACCTGCTCAGAACATTGTAAATACTACAGGCCATTTGTGCAGACCTTGATCACAATCTAGGGCCTCTGGATAATGCTGTAATAGAAATAAGAATAATTTGTTTCTCTGAATATTTCTCATTACTTTCACGTGAAATACTAGATATCCTTTTTGCATTGGATCTGCTTCACGAGACTTCTCTAGTTACTGTGTATCTAGTTTAAAGGAGAATACGGCTAAAGAAAGAGTTTGAGTTTCCGAAGTAAGACCAGTAGATCAGATATCCTCTTCTGGATGAGTATTTTCTCTGGTTCCATATACAGAAAGGTGCTGATCCACTCATGGCAGTGGAAAAGAGGAGTCAGTATACTTTTTCACCATTTCCTTGTGATGCGCTTCACTCATAAAAGAGAAGCAGCAATATATTTATTAATATAAAACAGTGATTTATTGAAGTTTGATAATAAATGTGACAGCGGTTTAATAAGGTTCAATGACAAGGTATACTTGGTTATTTACTGCACAGAGGACAAAGTCAGACAAAACTGTCAGGAAGACCCTCCCATTGAGTCATGAGGTTCAGAAAGGACCCCCTTGCTTTCTAAGCTCCTTCTCAGAGAGGAGTCTAGGTATGGCTGGATCCACCAAGTCCCAGACTTGATCAATAGTTTATGTCTAAAGGATGTGCAATCAATCCTTTATATTACTTAGTTAAGATTTCGAAGTTTAGCATGCTATTAGTCACTTACCAAGAATCTGTTGTGGCAAGGAATCTCTTAATCTCGAGGAGTAACCTTGAGAGGCATCCCTACTCAAGGAGAGAAGTTGCCATGCAGGAGAGCTCAAGGGCTCTTGGGCTACTCACTATTCATGGGGGTAAGATGATTGACTCATAATCATATTTGAATACTGACTGTAGATGTTAGTTTCTTCCAAATTTGGCTTGACTTGGACAATGATTGACCAGCACTGTGGTTAGGTGGGCACATTGCCATAAATTAGCCCTTGGCTATTGTGTTGTTATCTGTCTCCCCCAAATCCGCTTTAACCAGACATATCCATCATGACTGCCACTGATCGTTACCGCTTGAGCAGGGTTATGGGAAAAGGTCAGGTTGGGGAGAGGGAGAGCACACTATCACACCTTGTGAAGTAAAGTTGCAATAATTTCAGTTCACACTGTAGTACCACTCAGCAGCCCTAGTCATAAAGAAAAACCTTATTGCATATGGCATTCTACAACTACACAAAAGAATGATAGTCCTTTCTTCAGAGAGAAAACAATGGGTGAAGGGAACATGAAAAAACATGGAAGGATGTTCATCATCCTGATTGGCCATAATCTCTGCATCTGGCATAATTAACAGTTAACCTGTTTTTTGGTTGCTTGGTTGGATTTTTTTCTTCTTAGTGGGAGAAGGTAAATAGGTTCAAATAAGAGTTTGATGCAAGGTAGTTGTGTGGTTTTGTGGATATTTATGAGGAAGCTTTTGCTCATCTTGGGAGCAGCATATGAGGAAACAAAATTGGTTGAAAGTGGCTGAGGCAGAAGCTGAGACCTCAGTAGCTGATGAGGAGGGGTCCAGACCAGAGTGAAAGTAAGAAGTGAAAGGTCTTGAAAGCTAAAGGCATGCAGTTTCTCATGAAGAATTAAGAATCAGTGGAAAAGTGATGTGGACAATCTGACAAGCTGGATTTTTCCAGCAGTATTCAAAGTGGTATACAGCCAGTCCATAGTAATCACTACATGTGATTATTAATAGACTGGCAAGGTTTTTAGCTGTGTTGATGGAGAGGAAAACACACATATTAAAGAAGTTATTTGATCTACATACACTTTTTTTTTTTTTTTTAAGTTTGAACCTACTTAGAGGAGGCACGGTTTGTGAGACAGTAGCAGGGAAGATAATGTAGTTGTCCCCAGTGTCTGAAAAGGAAGGATGAATAGAGAACTCTGGCCATATGCAGAACAAGTTACTAGTGGGATAATCAGATTGAGATATCATAATAAATTAATTTTTAATTTGGATGTGATATGGGCTTAGAGTAAAGGGACAAGACATTAGTCATTACTAGGGGATGATTAATTTTTATTTTATATATTTTTTATTGTTGTTATTATTTCTTCCCTTCCCTAAACACACTTTATATTGGTAAGTCTTTGAGAGCTTCATTTTATGTTGAGCTGACAGAAGTAGCTAGAATGTTCCAAAGGCCTTATTTATACTTTGCAGAGGTAATTGTAATTGTGGCTTGGGTTTTTAAGCTAGAGCCACTTTCTCAAGGGGAGGAAAAAATTAGGAGTTGAGGGAGTTCTGCCAGTTTTGTGAAAAAAAGCTAAGATTTAATAATGAGAACATTATTCATAACGTAATCTAATTAAAAATAGTAGTTTTACCTTCTTCTCTACTTTCATGTCTTTTACTTCAGTTCTTCAGGCTTTTGAAATATTAATCAACGTTTTCAGGAAAAGAATAATTGCTTTCTGTGCTCACTTAGTATTGACAGCTAATTAAAACCTGAATTTCTTGGCCAGGAAGGTTAACCATGCCTTTTGGTATTATTTACAATTAAAAAATCACAAAAAACTGTACAAAAGTTTTAAATAGTGGATTTTGGTTTCTTACTTTTGTTGATGATGAATTGCTGATTGGCTCATTCATAGATATATACTAGAATGCACTTGTGGAGTTTGCCATATGTTTGGAAAAGGTACTTGGCCAAAGATCCTGACAATTCATGTTTGACTTGGAGCTTTTCCATTTATTAAACTGTATTTCAGAAAATGTTCCCCTGCAGTATTTATAACGTAAATATAAGCTGTTGTTAGTGCATGAGAGCTTGAAAGGTAGTTAATGAAAATACTGTCACTTCTCAATTTAAATTGTGAGTTAATAAATTAGATAAGATGTTTTAACATTCTTGTAGCTTTAACCAGAGGTTACTTAGATTTGCAGATACAGTGCAACTTTTAATACCATTATTCTGTAGTTTAGGAAGGCATTTAGATTTTGTGTGATGTTTTTTTTATTTTAGCCCTGTCCAGCTGTTAACAGTGCTGTCAAAGACACTATTTGCAAAAGTTGTCAAGAGCCTACTGAGGGCAACGAAGAAAAAGGAGAAGCCAAAAAGAGGAAATCTGTTATTTCCAGAGTGAGTGGCTATTTAATTAGCTTTATCAGAAAATCTTCAAATTTAAAAATTTATAAATATTTATAATTACTTTAAATTAGCAGTGTGTCAGTGCTGTGACTGTTCTTTTTTCTTCTATTCAGGCTTGAACATTATAACATTTTTGTTTTTCTGTAGTGCTTTTCAGGTGCTATAAATATTTGTGAAACTGAATTACTTTAGAGATCTACTTTTCTAAATAGGAATACTCTTGATGAAAACTTATACAGCATTTTTAGCTAACTGGAAGGGGAAATGACTCTCAAGATTTAGTATTGTTTCACAATTTCTTGCTGAAGGCTGTTTAATAGCTTGAACAGGTAGGGATCTGACAACTTTGGCTTAAAAATCTACAACAACATTAGATTCTATCTAGGCTAAAAGGGTACTCTGAAGAAAGTTTTTTTTAAGAGTCAATTAAAATTGCTACAAACCTTCATATAAGTGCATGTAAGGGTTTTCATATGCTTATCAAATTTTTGTGTCAGGAAGTTTATCAGTAATTGGTATATGCTAGCTTATATAGACAAAGTTTTTCTTTTTGGCTTGCATAAGCATGTATTGTTTTACAATCCTAGTGAAACTAGATTGTGTCCTTTTAAAATATATTGTATTTGAACTTAAACTGCATTTATCTGAAATGTCTACTGCTGCGGGAACTGCAGATAAAGTGTTATAAACTAACCACAACCCCCATTAAGGTTATCCTTAGTTTTTCCAGCTTTGTTCATGTGATGTACACATGCACTCACACACACAGAGTAATGAAGAGAGGCGTGTGACCTCTTTTCATGAAGTCGTTGGTGTGTATGTGTGGTCTAAATAATCCTGGAAGCACAAAACTAGATGACGATGGTAGTGATGCATCTGTAGTATCTCTGTTATTTCTGACTCATTTCTGGAAACTACTATATTACAGGATATCAATGTCCTTTTATTTTAGGTGGTCTGTTCTCAACATTTTTAGATATCGAATTAAGGAATAAGACTGAAGTGCGGTTTGAAGGTTTGCTTGACATAACTAGGCTCCTCTCAGCATGAGTTAGCAAATGTTGTAAGTTTTTGTAACTTGGCTGACCACAAACAGGGGCCTACCCCACTGCAGGGGTATGATAAGTAGCAGGACAGCTGTTTTAGACATGTGTGCTTATAATCTTGGAGAAGGAACTTATCTCTGAAGAGCAAGGGGGTTCCGAGGGGGTGGTAGGGTATGGTAATGAATCCTCAGAAAAATAATGAATATGTTAATTAGCTCCCCGAATTAGCATGTATGTGTATGAGTCACATGTATATATATTGTTAAACTAACTTTACCTGGCACGCACATTTCGAGGAGCAATCCCCTGTGCGTCCAGCGCTGCAATAAAGAATACCTGCTTAATAGTCACCCCGACTATTGAGTTCTAATTTCATCTTTCACGGCAACAATATTACATTGATGGATGTTGTCAAGAGTTCTTTTGTTACAAGGAGTGGGTAGTAGGAAGGAAACTGTAGGATTTCTTATTTTCTAGATTCTCTCCCAACCTCTTGTTGCTTTGCGGTTTTTCTTTCCAACCCATGTTTCTAAGGACAGTATGATTTGGCTTCTCTGCTACACATTAGGGGCACAGTTTGATAAGTAACTTCAGGGTAGTATTACTTAGCCTGTTGCTGCTGCTCTTTCCTGCCATTGTACTGTGCTGGTAAAAGCATTTGTTCATTGATGTGAGGAGCTAACCCTGCTTTTGGGACTGGGGGAAACAATTTTTTTTTTTTTTTTTTAAGATGGACTGCTTAGCTGGGAAGCTGTGCAAAAGCTTGTGTGGTGCTGGGGGTGGCAGTGGGCTTAAAGCCACAAGTATTTTTTCAAACTGTCTCAAGTTGCTGCCACCAAGGTAAATGGACAGAAGTACATGGAGAGCCCTTTAAATGAGAAGATGGGATAATAAAAGCCCAAGGAACTCCTTTTACATAGGCCTCCATAATTAGTCTTTTAATCAAAGGCAAGTTAAGGACCAGTTTTACTAGCTGTCTCTCTCTCAGTGTGTGTGTGTGTCTGCCTGTCTCTCTTGATATGTGTCTGTCTCTTCCTTGTCTCTCTCTCTCTAGTTGTGTGCCTGTCTGTCTCTCATTGTTTCTCACGTGTGCTTGTGTATCTCATGAGTGCCTGCCTCTGTCTCATGTCGCTTATTCTGTCTGTCTCTAGTTCTTGTCTGGCTGGCTCTTGATGCGTCTGTCTGTCTCTCACTCTCTCTCCCTCCTTGCTCTCTCATGCCTGTCCCATTGTCTCCTGTGTCTCTAGTTGTGGGTCCATCTCTCGTTTCTCCCTCCCAGCGCTCTCTTGTCGTGTCTCATATCTGTCTTGTGTCTCTTGCTCTCTCTCTGTCATTGTCTGTCTCTTGCACCTTGTCTTTCATCTCTCTCTCTTGTTATGTGTCTCATTGTGTGTCTCGGCTCTTGTCTGGTGTTTCTCTCACTAGTTGTGTGTCGCTCTCTCATCGTGCCGGTCTCCATCTCACTCTTGGGGTCCGTCTCTTGCTGTGTGCCTCTCTCATGTCTTGTTCTACCTCTCTCATTTGTCTGTCTGTATCTCATTGTGTGTGTCTGTCTCATCTCTCTTGTGTCTGTTTTTCTTGTGTCTTGTTCAGTTGTGCTCTCTAGCTGTACCCATGTCCATCTCTCATGTCGCTCATCTCACATTCTGTTTCTCTATTTGTGTCCCCGTCTCATTGTGCCTGTTTTGTGCCAGCCTCATAGAATCATAGAATGGTTAGAGTTGGAAGGGACCTTAGAGATCATCAAGTTCCAACCCCCCTGCCATGGGCAGGGACACCTCTCCCTAGAGCAGGTTGCTCAAAGCCCCATCCAACCTGGCCTTAAACACTTCCAGGGATGGGGCATCCACAACTTCCCTGGGCAACCTGTTCCAGTGCCTCACCACCCTCACAGTAAAGAACTTCTTCCTAATATCTAATCTAAATCTCCCCTCTTCCAATTTAAAACCATTACCCCTCGTCCTGTCACTAGACTTCCTGACAAAGAGTCCCTCCCAAGCTCTCCTGTAGGCTCCCTTCAGATACTGGAAGGCTGTTATCAGGTCTACCCGGAGCCTTCTCCAGGCTGAACAGTCCCAGCTCTCTCAGCCTGTCTTCATAGGAGAGGTGCTCCATCCCTCTAATCATCTTGGTGGCCCTGCGCTGAACCTGTTCCAACAGTTCGATGTCCTTTCTATGTTGAGGACTCCAGAACTGAACACAGTACTCCAGGTGGGGTCTCACAAGCGCAGAGTAGAGGGGGAGAATCACCTCCCGTGACCTGCTGCTCACACTTCTTTTGATGCAACCCAGGATACGGTTGGCTTTCTGGGCTGCCAGCGCGCACTGCCGGCTCATGTTGAGCTTCTCATCCATGAGCACTCCCAAGTCCTTCTCCTCAGGGCTGCTCTCCAGCCATTCTCTGCCCAACCTGTATTTGTGCCTGGGATTGCCACGTCCCAGGTGTAGGACTCTGCACTTGGCTTGGTTGAACTTCATGCCATTTGCATTAGCCCACCTCTCCAGCCTGTCCAGGTCCCTCTGGATGGCATCCCTTCCCTCCAGCGTGTCAACCGCGCCACCGAGCTTGGTGTCATCGGCAAACTTGCTGAGGGTGCACTCTATCCCACTGTCCATGTCTCCAACAAAGATGTTAAATAGTACTGGTCCCAGTACTGACCCTTGTGGGACACCACTCGTCACTGGCCGCCACGTGGACATTGACCCGTTAACCACAACTCTTTGAGTGCGGCCATTAAGCCAGTTCCTTATCCACCGAGTGGTCCATTCATCGAACCCATGACTCTCCAATTTGGACACTAGGAGGTCATGTGGGACAGTGTCAAACGCTTTGCTTAAGTCCAGGTAGATGACGTCTGTTGCTCTGCCTTTGTCCATCAAGTTCGTAGCAGTATTGTAGAAGGCCATCAAGTTTGTCAGGCAGGATTTGCCCTTGGTGAAGCCATGTTGGCTGTCTCCAATCACCTCCTTATTTTCCATGTGCCTTAGCAGAGATTCCAGGAGGATCTGCTCCATGATCTTGCCAGGCACAGAGGTGAGACTCATGTGCTTGTCACTTCTTGCTCTGTCGAGTTATCTCTCTCATGCATCTCTTATGCCCACCTCATTGTATGTCTAGTCTCACGTTGTCTTTCAAGCTCATGCACTCTTTCTCCTGCTGTCTCTCTTTCACATTGTCTGTTTCTGTATCTCATATTGCGTGTGCATGCCTCTCATGTTGTCTCCCTCCCAACTTGTCTCTCTTCCTCCCTCCACCCTGTCTCCCCTCCTTGTCTCTCTCCCTGCCTTATATGTCTCTCCTCTCCCCCCATCTCCAAAGCTTTTATGTCTTTTGACCACTCTCTCAGTCCCTCCCACCTCCCGCTTCTCTCTTGCTCTGTTTCACAGTCTCACGATTTATCTTGCTCTCAGGCCTTTGGTCTCTCTCTCTGTTGTGCTCTCGCCCCAGCTATCTCCCTCTCTGCCCCTCCATGTCAATGTTGGTCTCTCTCTCACACAAACACAGTCTTACTCCTTCAGTCTCTACAGTCTCTCTCCTCCTCTTACTTTGCCCTCTGGCTCTTCATCTATTTCTCACAATATCAGTCTCTCTCCTGCCCTGCCCCCCCCCCAACTTGCCGTTGCCATCTCTCCCTCCATCT
>VXBW01006846.1:2784-24394 GCA_013400375.1 Thinocorus orbignyianus
CTGCTCCGGTTCTGGGGCTGGCCAAGAGCCGCAGCTCCGCTCCCGGCCCCGGACCGGCCCAGCCGCAGGAGGAGGCGGTGGCCGGGGGGGAGCCGCGCGGGCCGCCCGGGCTGCCCCAGCGGGCCGGGTGGGACCCAGCACGGCTGTTATCGAACGGGCTGGTTCCCCGGTAGCACCAACCACGGGAACCCCGGTAAAAACCCCGTTCGGACCTGCCCCCCGGGACAGGCTATGTCCCCCCTGCTGTGTGCAACACCCCATCAGGCTGCTGGTGGGGGGCTATTTACAAGCCAGAAGGCACCTCAGCTGCACTGTCACGATTCTAGACAGGGATGTGGAGCTGGCAGATTGAGAGGAGCCCGGGGAAGTGGCTGTCAAATTAGGCCTATTTAAAAGTTATCTTAAGATACTTGTTTACAGGGTGCACAACTTCTGTAAATCTTCTCAAATCACAACAAATCAACCCTAAATTCAACCTCTGCTTTTCTTATGCTGGAGGAAATCAGATAGCCCTCAGGGTTAGAAAAAGGACAGGACATTTACCCAGTGGAACTGCCCTCAGACTTGCAGTGGCACAGGTTCCCTGCAACAGACTGGGCCTCTGAGCACAGAAACGTGAACAAACAGCAGGGGAAAAACAGGCTCAAAGCACCTGTGGTTTGTAGGGGGCTGCTGGAATAAATCCCTTCACCCTCTGGACGGAGCCATACAACTGTCCTCGCTTACCCCAGCGACTAAAGAGGACCAAATGCAGCCACTGCCTGGGAACGGACAGGAAATTGGAAAGGTTTTGAGAGGAGGTGACACAGAAGTACAGTAATTGCAGTTGGATTTTGGTCTGTGTTTACCAAAGTCAGTGTCAAAGTCCTCTATTGTCTTTTTTTATAAATTAACGTAGGAGAACAGAATATTAAACAGAAAATTGAAGAAAAGGGAACCTTTTTTAGATGAACCAAGGTGTTATTTTCTTGGCAGTATTATACCTTTTTCTGTTACGGACAGCTGGGGTTAGTGGTTGAAAGGGAAACTCAGATTTTCCATTTACGCTGTTAGTACCTCTTCTGTGCTTTCCAGCAAGTGGCCCGTTAGGAGGGGGGGGGTTTCTCCTTTCAGATTGAAACCTGGCTCCATTTAAATGCCAGGCACACAGAAAGTGACAAACGTGTCTGCTCCTGGTGCCAGGGGTCTCAGCCATGGGCCTCAGGAGTAGGGGAGGACTAGAATCCCAACTTCCTAGGTGTGCCTTTTCATATTGTCAGTACCTAAACCCAAAAAAGTCCTGTAAACCAGACCTGTGAATTATTCCTGTTTTACCAAAAAAAAAGTTAAGAAATGCGAGCTCTTGAGGCTTTCTTCTTTGTTGGATTGTTCTGTACTTTCACTTAGAAAAAGATTATAGAGATGCACAGATTGAAGAAGAGTATTTTAAGCATTACTTTAGGCAAATAAATCCAACTTTGGTGCTGATTTACCCTACAGACATTTTTGTTAGCTGCTGGGTCAGGGACACACACAGCTGGAAGATGAAAACATTCGCCTGGAGGGTTTTTTGTTTGGTCTGTTAAGGTGTGGGTTCTATGGGAAATTCTACATTCCAGTCAGGCTTTTCCACTTGGATTGGGATTTCAGAGCAGTCCATCCAATCTAGGCAGCTTTATTCAGTGTGTTATAGAAAACAGACAAGGAGGAGGCATTTTGTTATACTTTTGTGAGCTCCCTTATAGAGCAGGTAAATAGATGCTCATTCTCAGGTGTATCTTGCAAGTTTTACAAATTTGGTTTCAGTAACTGTAGGTCACTGTGATTATAGGTATAATTAGAGTGATTCTAGGAGGAGCACTTCAGCTCTCTGAACAGCTCTTACCCTGACCCATTAGTAAACAAGCTTGTACATGTGCTTGGCGAGAGATGCTCTGTGTTTCTCGTTGTTTCTGTCACATGAGATGTACTTGCTCAGAAAATTTTTGGGTAAATTGTTGACTGGGATGCCTCAAATCAAGAGGTGTGTTCAGGACACACTTAAAATAAATACTGACCTTACAAGAAGATGTGGTGCTCTGATTTCATTATGGTTTTATGCTACTCAAAACAGTTATTTTCGTAAGGAATGCCAAGGCGTGTTTTCTTTTTTAGCAAATGATGCAGGAATGAGAAAATTTCATTTTTATAACGATTATAAGCTCATCCTTCAGGAGTTCCTTCAGAACAATAGTGTGTACAAAAAAAAAAAAAAGTCCCAAGGAGGCTTTTAACACTATTTACTCTGTATCCCCAGTGACCTAAACTTCATTTTCAGTCAGGCTGAGGAGAGTGCTGCAACACAGCCGAGTATGAATGGGACACTTATTTTGAGACTGAAACAAACATTTTAGGGTTAATTGTGTTAGTGTCCCTTTCTGTTTAAAACCACAAATGTTGTCATTACTATTACATAATGCTTCTGAAACATTTGGAGCCCAAGAATTTTATGTCCCACTTCCTTCTTGATGCATTTTTGCTGGGTAAGGGAAAAGCAACGTTGCGATACTAAAGGTTAAAGTTCTGCTGATAACTTTGTTTTTAAAACTCAAGGCTTTCCTTCCACGTTAAAGTTGTATTCTTTCAAGTGTCTCAAGTGAGTATTTCATATACTACCGCTTCATCAGCTACTGAAGCTGACAAAACTTCATATATAAAGAGACAGTCCTTAAGAAAGGACTAACCCTGATTTGCAGAGATTTACCACTGCCAGAGAGGAAGAGTACATACGCTTATTTGTGCCATCTAGTCTTCTCTTTCTTTTCTCTTTAAGATCTCCAGTTGCAATTTGAGGTATTGTCCCAGTGGGATTATACAAGGCAGCTGCCTCTGGGATGGGCTGTTCTGAGCCACGGGCTCTTGGAGCTGAAAGGCAGGGTGCATGGCACGGAGCCAGGCAGGGGTTTGGCAGATCCAGCACACTGGGTTCTACTGGAACTTCAAAGTCCAAGCTACCTGAGATGACCACCTTCATTTTTATCACAAAGGCATTCTGACCAGCATATATCCAGATTTTTTCCCCTCCGCTTTATGAAATGTCTGTAGTCTATCTACATTTTAAAAAAAAAGTTCTAGTATATGCTGTTTAACTTGTTGCATACTGCTCACTATAAAATACATCCTTCTTAGCTGCCTAAACCCTGAAGTACAGGCTGTAGTTTCCAAAAGTTGTGGCTGTTGACTTAATGCATAGTGATTAAACTCCTATTGATAAAATAATTACTTATTCTCTGAGTGATGGAAAGAATCTGGCAAACAGAACAAAAATGTTTTGTAACTGTTATGTCACTGTAAGAAAAGATATTTATAAAACAGTGGAACAAAGATTTTACATAATGATAGGCAAGGACATTCCTGAGTCCAAGTGCATGAGCTGTGGTTAGTAATAACAAAATTCCTTTTTCTTTTGACAGATTTCCTCCTGTGAACTGATAAATCAATTGGGTTTATTTAATGTCTACTTTATGCTGTCACTTCATAGCATTTTACATACACTGAACATTGTTCTCCTTTGTGCCATAGTTTTTTCTCTCTTACTACATCTTTCAGAAAGCAGCAGGAGAGCACACTTGAAAACAAACACATTCCTTTCGTAACAAATACTTCTTTATCTATCACTGCCCTTTTTAATTTACAAGCTTTTCCAGCCCATATGATATCAAGATTCTTGGCTTTTTTTCAGGCCTCGTGGCTGTAACTATACTCCTTTCACAAAACGTAATTATCTGGTCAAATTGCAAGTAACATAAAATTCTGACTTGTTAACTGTCTTGTCTCCTGACTGCTGTATTCAATCATCTGCTGAACAAGAACAAATGCAGCTATTGGTTATTACACAGAAGCACTGTTCTTGGATATCCAGAGGAAAGCGTAACACTCTTCTCTGTCAACTACTTTAACACTCGTACCACTAGAGCAAACAGGAATGCTGCATTCCCAGCACACAGGGATTCCTCATTCTCTGAAAATTTTGCAGGGGAACAACTGAATGGAGCGGTTTATCCTAACTCCTCTGTGTGTGAATATCAATTTACATCGAAATACATTGCTGTACAGATGCTATTTCATTGCTTTGGGCAAAATCTGTGTAGATAAAGCTGTAAGATGGTTTCAGTAAGTCTTTTAGGAGCAACTGCTGCGATTTGCCGGTATAGAAGAATATATATTATTTGCCATTTGAGATGACAGGATTGAGACCTATTTGGTTAAGAATCATTTAGCATGGTCTTTGCATACGACATTTCACTATCAAAGAAATTTTATGGAAGCAGCTATATTTTGAATTCATAGCACAAAAGTGGTATTTCTATCTTTGTAAAGGAAGCTACCAGCTATACGATGTACTTAGTTGCTGTTTCATAAGCAAAAGTAAACCTGAACTCCCATGATACTTTACAAGAATCAGGAAAGTACTTAATAGATTCTGGAGGAAGTAGAGGAGGGAGAAATTATTTATCGTGTCTTGAGGCCATTTGTTAAGCAAAAAGAATCCACATCAAGCCATTTGATAGTACTTTTACTATACTTTACTTTTACTATATTCTTTGGTCAACCTGTCACCCGCCATTCTCAGAACTTTGTCAATTTCTGTACTTGAAAGTATGCTATCTTAAAGCTTCATCAGACATCCAGTAATGATCTTCCAGAGATCCATCGTATATTTTACCACCACCTATTTTCCTCCTGATTTGAATTGAAACATTCCATATTTCAATTCTTCTCCGGTGTCTCTCATTTTCCCATTATGTGCCACTGTGAAGAGCTTGGCCCGGTCTTCCTGACCATCTCCTCACAGATACTGGGCAGGAGCTCACAGGGCATCTCAAACCCCTCTCCTGTGCTGAGCAAGGCCACTTCCCTCAGACTCATCTCACAGGGTATGTACTCTGATTACCTGACCATCTTGATGGCCCTCCACAAAATCTGTGCCAGTTCTTCCATGTCTCTCTGGTACAGGGGGACCGGAACCGGACACTGTATTTTAGTTGGAATCTAATAAGTGGCAAATAGAGGGAAAAATCACTTCCCTTGATCTACTGGCTTTGCTCCTGTCAATACAGCTCAGGACGCTGCCTGCACACACTGCTGGCTCCCGTTCAGCTTGCTGTTTGCAAAGACCCCCAGGGCCTTTCCAGCACAGCTGCTCCCCAGCCACTCAGACCCCAGCTTGCATCCTTGCGGGGGGGTGAATGACACCGGCTCCCCATATATTCCTTCCCAACAGGAAAACATGAAAAAGCAAACATGAAAAAACCATCAAGACTTCTATCTAATGTACTTATGGGAACCTCCAATTCTACAGGGATTATATGTAGTCATGAAAAATCTTACAGGAGTTAATAGATAGTTTAGCAAATTGCTATTCAGTACCAGCCAGTGCTAAGGGCTCTGCTGTTCAAAACATTCAAAGCTAAAAGCAGATCAAAATAACCAGCTTTTTTAAGTAAATGGGCATTCAATAGTGAAACAATCAGCACAAGAAAGGTGGGTCCTTGTTTTGTTCCACTTAGGGTATTCTGTCATAATCCTTCTGAACAATGGGTGTTAATTTCCTGTTCTTTATGCTGCCCTCATTCGTTACTAGAGATGGTCCCCCTGAAGACCTCCTACCAATCTCCTATTTCATAGGTGTTTTTTCTTGGTATCCTCAGATGAATTTAACACAATTCCCCAGCAATCCCAACTTCTGTCTTTTTTACACCCAAATTGTTGCTAAGGTAATCACAAAATCAGAAATTGACTGAAAAGGTTACTGAGTGACAGACATGACTTCTATCACAGTATTTACAAACTCAAAGCACTTAAATCGAGGAAATAAATAATTAAGAACTTGGTGCCATATGCTGTGTATGGGATACACCTACGCAACACGAAAGAGTACATGATCCTATCTTTTTTTGTAACCTGCTGCTAATACAGACCTTTTGGTATTTTGTTTTTTAACATCTAACATATATTGAGGGGCTTTTAAATGAGAAAAACCAAGAATAAATTTTTTTCCAATGAATTTACAAGTGTTATTTCTTGTAAGAGTTACATACTTGTAAATATAGTTTAACAGAGAGACTACAAAAAATTTTTACTATAAAATGGTGGGTTTAAATTACAGTTGTGATTGGTATTTTTATATAGTTGTCACGTTTCTTTTTCAGTAGAATTCTCTGAAATGTATCTCTGTACACCTACTGGAGAAAACAGTGCGCACTTAGAATCAGAACTGGTATTTTTCTAATGACTTAAATGATTTCTTTTTAATTGTGTATCAGACTGATTTATCCAATACAGAAATACTTTTCTTAGTTTTCTGAACATGCTCTCAAGCAGGTAACGTCTATTTTAGGAATACACCTTGCTTTAAATTAAGTACTCCAGTTTGTAATATTTGCATACTCTGCGTGTCTCTTAAGGATTTAAAGTAAGACAGTTACTAGAACTCTAAACAACGTTATAGGACAGATTTTCAAGCTTCCAAATTGTAAGGACTAAGTTGTTATTAGCCCCCCCAGAAGTACTTTTGTACACTGAGCAAGCAGCAAGGCAGGCTGATTCGTACTAGCTGAAGCTGCCACCTCTGCAGAGGTCCACCCAAGGAGATTGACCACGGACTCCTTCCTCTGCTTCAGCTGAGGTTATGGGATCGGTTCACGCCCACCTTCAGCAAGTTAAACCAAGGGGCTGTATTCAAGATCGGTTCAAGACAACTTTGTCACTGCTCTCAAGGATTGTCACACCTTCCTCACTGCACTGCCTGCAGGCTTTCAGTACTACGGGGATGTGTAATTAGTGCTAACCCTTCAAACGGAAGGAAAACTCCCTATTTTTCAGTTACACCAGGCAATTAAGCTTATGGTGAACAGGTGTTATTTTTAATGCAGGGAGAGGGCAAGGATGTGCCGCTGGATGGCAGGTCTTTGATGACAGCATTGTCCCAGTTTGGCTTAAGCAAATCATTAAACCATGCCCATATTTGACTTTCCCTGAAACAAAGAGTCAGCACTCACCAGGCTCCTTGTGCCAGCAGAAGTGATGGGAACAGTGACAAACAGGTGTGTCAGTTGCTATATGTTTGCAAAGCAAGTATCTGCTTATGGGTCTAATACATGCTGCAATCTCAGCAATGAAAGCGAAACCTCAACAAACTGAAGGTCATGTAGAAAGCTAAATCATTCAGAGTCCTTAAACAAAAGAGAAGAGACAAGTAGGGGAGCATGAACTTCAAACGCCTAAGAACTTACCTGGCAGATATAGGCTGGGAGGAAGACTGCTCTTTGAGCTCCTGAGAAGGTCCAACCTGTGTTCTGTGCTGTTCCAGCAGGACACTCAGGGCTTCAGCAACTTCATACATTCAGTCCTGTGAACACAAAGACATAAATGTTTGAGCTAAAAATGTACGGAGTGCTGTGAGATCTTGCTGGTGACATTTTGAGGTTGTTGTATCACTGCGGAAACTGGGAAGGACCAAAGAAAGGCAAATATAGCACTCCTCTTCAGAAGGGGCAAGAAATTCTGGGAACTACATGCTTGCCAGACTCATTTTGGTCCCTGGGAAAACCATGAAGCAATTCTTCCTGGAAAAATTATGTTTTGACTCCACTTTGAGCAGGCAGTTGGCTTTGTCACCTCCCAAAATCTGTCCCAACCTCAACAATTCTGTGATTCTACGGAATATACTTGCACAAGGTTCTCAAAATACAGCACAAGGCCCAAGACTGGTTGCTCAGTCACTCTGCAGATGAATCACTTTTATTTGTACCATATCAAAAGTGTAAACCAATAAAAAAAACTTTTTTTAATTTAAAAAGTTTATAATTCCTCTGTACACACAGCATCTCTCAGACCTCTCCCAAGAGTTAGGTAACCATCATTAGCCTTGTTTTGCACTTGACCTAATCAGTACTGAGATTTAAAACTACGTAATAGAAACAAAGGTCTAGTGGGATACTTGAGTACAGAGATCATCATACATAAACCTGCCATGAACTTCCTGGTCTCTAGTAGCTGTTGACTGCTCTAAATCATTATCTGTTCCATTAATAATCATCGCTTTGTGGTTTTCTGAGTCCATTACAGTCTCTTCCCCTTCTCTGAGAAAACTCTTCCCAGGACTGAGAAGTACTTTTTCATTGGATTGATTCCTTTTAAGCTGTGTATTTGGGATCTAAATGCCTGGTTAGCACAGGGAAGCAATCTGATTGGTGCAGCCTTTCCCAAAGCAGAAGTTGCTGCTCAAGCATGCAGCAGAGTTAGAAGGTACAAAGAAAGTATTAATGTGCAATCTAAATAAATGGAAAAATGATTCCATATTATTTGGTATAAATTATCACCGGGGCACCGTGTTGTCATCAGCTCTTTAAAATAAAGATTTTCAGAGAGAGGGGAAATAATAAGTAACATGTCTACAATATGGGAAGATTAGAAATACCAAGAGTGCTTATGTCCTGCCTCAGCTAAAAGGAGATGCAGAATCTAAGAAATGGCACAAGAAGACAAGCAGTGGTTTTCTCCTTTAGCACTTGGGGATAGAGAAGTGCAAGTGCAACAGGACTGAAAATACAAAATTTATAATAGGAAATTCTTTAGTTTCATTGCTACTATACAATGAAGCCAAGAGCTTTGAAAGATTCAAAAAGGATTAGAGATTTATACAGAGGATGAGAACATCCAGTTACTTTAGATTAAAAGCTCCTGGAATATAAGCCGTCATGTTCCAGGACATTAGACAACCTATAAAACAAGAGGATTTAAAAAGAAATTTTCCTTAGGAGCAAAATACTGTGTTTGTCCACCCTGAGTTACTTGGCTTCATCCCCTGGAACATCTAGTACTGGGAGCTCAAACCCTGACATTAACTCACAGCTCATATGCTGCTGGATTTAGGCTGAAGTATGTAAACTAAGGCTTTCTTCTTCCTGTCCAGATACAATGTCCATTCTACCACCTAAACAAAGAGAGGTGACTATAGACTGACTAGATCTTTGGCTGACTTTATTGAAACCTAGAATTGCTGGCATTTCTTTTATACATTTTATGTATTCTATATATATTCTTCCAATGGTCTCACATTTCCTTACAAAACAACATCAGTGCTCTCTAATGATACTACCACATCCTACACAGTTTGTTACTGCCTCTATAGCAGAAGTGGCAAAACCACATCAGTATCGCAGACAATATGCCAGCAAAAACCCACCTGTAGTTTCAGTGACACCCCAGACGGTGAACTGGAGGTGGCCTGGCTCTGGGCTAACTTCTTGTTTTGCTAACTCTGCTAGAGAAGGTGACAGAGGGGTAGGGCTGGACACAAGTGGTAATTTCATAATCTGCCACAGAAGGATGCATCAAAGCTCACCTGCAGGAACCTAAAGTGTCTTAATTAATATAAACGTTGAGCAGCCGAGGGAGAAAAGGTTCTCCATTATTATCTTTAAATCATGAACAAAAGACATTTTTTTAAACCAGCCGGAACGTATTAAGCATAAGGGAGACTGGTAACAACACTACTGATTCAAGTCCTGTCTTTTGATTCAGGAAAGCTTGCTGGCCAGCATCTCACTGTATGCTTTGTTTTATTTAGTTGCAGATCTGGGACACAGCTGGCCAGGAGAGATTCCGAACTATCACACAGAGTTATTATCGTAGCGCCAATGGAGCAATCCTAGCCTATGATATCAGCAAGAGAAGCTCTTTCCTGTCCATTCCTCACTGGATCGAGGATGTGAGAAAGTACGCTGGCTCCAACATAGTACAATTACTGATCGGTGAGTTACAAATATTTGTTAGTTCTCTGCTAGAAGTTCTGCTTCCCAGCCCCAATGTTTCTGACTCAGATGTGGGTCTCGGGGCCTGCAGATCCACTAATACAACTTCAGTACTATTCCAGATTTCCCCAGGTACCAGCAGACTGCTTTTGTTTTCACAAAATGGTTTTAGCTTTCATTTCTAGCCCATTTTTCTTCTGTTCAGACACCACTCTTCAGTTACTGACTTTTTCTGTTCTCTGAGTCATACAGAAATACAGGTTGGAAAGGATGTAGGAGATTACCTAGTCCAACCTCCTACTCAGAGTAAGGCTGATGTCAGGTTGGTCAGGGCCTTTTCAGTCAACTTTTGAAAATCTCCAAGAATGGAAATTCTGCAGCTTCTCTGGGCAACCCAAGAACCTCCTGCTAAATGCTTACTTTGATATAAATAGCTGTTATAAATTACTCTGTTGTTTCTTTTTCTTCCAGGAAACAAGTCTGACCTAAGTGACCTTCGAGAGGTTCAGCTGGAAGAAGCTCAGAGCCTGGCTGAACACTATGACAATATCATCTGTGCCATAGAGACCTCTGCAAAAGACTCCAGCAACGTGGAGGAGGCTTTTGTGAAGATGGCTACAGAGCTCATGATGAGGCACGGAGGCCCCATGTTCAGCGAGAAGAATACTGACAGCATCAAGCTTGACAGCAAAGACGTTGTAGAAGGCTGGGGGTGTGGTTGCTGATATGAGCTAGGTGATATCCCTAAATTTACTGGAATTTAGTTGGTGCTTCACCCTAATGCTGAGTAGCACGATAGCCATATTCTCCTCCTCCTGTGAAACCAGCAATTTTGTAGAAGTTAGACACAATCCTGTTTGCTTTGGTGTCTTATTTTTAAAAAGGGACTCTTGAGACATAGTCCTAAAAGAAAAACCCTCTGAAAAACTTACTCAACATTTGCTCCCACCATTTCTTTTCTGTAACCTTCATACAAGTAACAGAAGAAAGAAATCTGAACTGGTGATGTGGGCTGGGGAGACAAGACGGTCAGGGAGGAAACTGCACACGCCAAGTTCTGACGCATTTAGCAAAGGACTGTCGGCAAAGAAGATTCCTTTTGGAACAGGCAATCTTGACAGTGTCTCTTTAAATCCTCAGCACTCCACCAATGACCAGAAAGTGACAATGTCTGATAAAGGTATTAAAAGTGTCAGAACACCCAGCTTTTTGATTACAGGACCAAACAGCAGTCACCTGTCCTAGGGCACATGGATTGCTAGTTAGGACTGGAACAGGCCCAAGTGGGGAAACCTTCTCTCAGGTTTTGTTATGATTATTTTAAATTATCATTTTAACAAAAAAGCAAAATCAGCCCGAGCAGTATCATATGACTTGCTGTCAAGCAGAATGGGACCAGTTGTAGTTATTTTAAATACAGCCTTGGGGAGATGGTAGAAGCATTTCATTTGTTATTGTTTGCACAGTGATAGCTCCCTTTTCCAAGCAGGTATCATTGAGTTTTTGCCCTCAGGTCTCTTAATCTCATTCCACAACTCAAAACCTGCACTACTGGAAACAGGAACTGGAGAAACCTTGAACTGACTGGTAGCCATGTTCTCCTGCTGTGTGCCTAATGGTCATATACAGGGTTCATTCTGGTCATACATTTGACATTATGTTACTAGAGTGTTGCTTGCTTAAGTAGCACAAGAAAATTTGGGGTTTGGTTTGTTGTTTTTTTTTTTAAACCATCTCTTTAACTACAATCTGGGCATACAATGGGAAAGAAGACCTCAGAATAGCTGGAAAAACTGCATGCGTTGCAACTTCTTGGTGGCAAGAAACCAGTGTCTTTTCGAGTGATTCCCTCCCAACTGCTTCCCATCTCAACTGCTTCCCTCTCCCTATCACAAGTTACCAGCTGCTTTTCATTTCTTGAAGACATTCAGCAGGAAAAATCTTTCACTGTTGATCAAAAGTCTACATTGCTAACTAGAGCAGATTTCACAATTCGATGCACTTAATTGTCTTTCGGATTCAGCTCTGTATTAGGCTGCAGATGCAGCTGAAGTATGGATGGCTGCAGTCCTCTCTGGATTTACTCTCAAGCACTAACAAAAATGGATTTGCAAAGGGAGCAGAAGCAGGATTATTTTTAACTCTGCTATTAAAGCAAAGGGGCTCACAGGGGACAAGTGATTTCTGCAACTGTGATACTTTGAAGGGGCTTATTTTCAGAAAGCACCCACTTACAGTGAAGTCGCTTGTCTCTTCTAGACCTGGACTGGTTTGCTACTCGGGTTATACCAGATTGTAACCATTCAGCATATCCGGTATCAAGAAAATCAGGAAGATTTAAGAAAGGGCTAACGGATCCTAATTTCAACATTCATCATCTTCCTACAGAAAACATTAAATCATTCTCTGGTCTGTTTTTTTAAACTATGAGGTAGATCACTGAGGATTTACGTATGCTTTGTAGCCTGTTTGCTTCGAATCTAAGGGGTTAGTTTTCAAGTTTTATAGCTGTAAGAGTGAAAAGGGCCTTAAATTTTTCAATTAGCATAGTTTTCATAATTTTAACGTTTTATATGGAAGGTCAGGTTGAGCTGTGGTACTCAGCAGTTTTTTTGGATAGTTTTCCAGGACATTCCCACCTCTCCCACATCCAAAGATAACAGGCAATGAGTGTCTAGCAGCAGCTAGACACTAAAATTGTCCAAACTCTAGATTTGTTAGTGGTAGTAACCCTGTACTCCACTCTCAGGAGGTACTACAAAGACAGTCCAAGTTAAAACCCAGTCGACTGTTCTTCCTCCTGGTTACATGGTCCTTGAGATACAGAACACTAGCAAGCATCTGACTTCATGTCATGACATATTATAGTTTACATCTGTAGGTCACAGTCCTGCAGTTCTGCACCCACAGGTAAGCTCAGCCTCCGCTATTTGCAGGGTTAGTGCCAAACTATTTAAGCCATGCTGATAAAAATTCACACACATTTAAGAACAGTATTGCTACTACTCAGATTGAAATCAGCAGTTTACAGAGCAACTCATCTTAAAATTGGAGCAAGGTGCAAAATGAACATAAATCCTGCTTCCAATGCAGTCAGCGAATGATTGTATTTTTACAGCAGATGGAGAAATGAGGATTTATTGATCCATTTCCTTAGTTTTGAGGTGTAGTAAACTAGTAGAATCAAACCAAGCACTATACTGCCCTCACAATTTGCCCCTATGTATCTGTTAAGCCTTGAAGGTTGAGACTGTCTGCAAGTTCTGTTTCAGTCAGAAAACACGAAATACAGCATCAGTGATTTCTTCACTGTCTTTTTAATTATGGCTTTAACCCAGCTTTGTCCTCTAACTTTTGGCCTTCCTATGTCATAGCAAGTGTAATACCAGTTTGCATGCCCTACCAAACAAAACAAAAGGGACCCAGGAAGACCTGGTTTATTTTTTTCAGGTTAGTAACAGGTATGAATGACAGTGACTGGGCTGTCAGTAAAAGGCTATTTCAATTACCAAGCCCTTTCTTTGCCTATTAGCAATAGCACAGCAGTCACTAGACTGATAGCTTCTTGACTAGAAGTTAGTTCAACAGTAAATGTAACTTAGAGCTTTTCACTCTCTTTCTGAAGACTTTTAATAAACTTTTAATTCACATGCTTAGCTATGTAATTCAAGTGTTAGGAACACAATCCTGTTGGCTTAATTCCATTAATCTTATTGAAACCAAAAGGATAGATACCTGGGTGAAGAGAGCGAGCAGCAATAAACCTGAGACTTATGGGTAAAAACCTCAGTTTCAAATCTCAGGTTTCAAGCGTGCACTGCTGTACATCAAGTGAATAATTCAGTAGTACGTGATCAGAGTTCCCAACATAAACATTTGCCAAGAAACCTGTTTACTGGCAGTTGAACATTAACAAGACTCTGGTGCAGTAATTGCTTTTAAGCAGACCTCCTTGGCTGACCATGCATTTGCATTCATATTTATTGTTTATTTTTGGCAGTACCCAAAGTGTGCAAAATATTACAAAAACACAGAGGGAGACATTGATCCCTGCCTTGTAACAGTTAGGAGTGGAATGCAGAGGCAAATACTGAAATGAAATTGTCAGCAGAACGTGGTTTCCAGGAGCGTGGGCAATGTTATCCTTTGTACTGACTTTGATTTAAGCTAATTTTATCTCCAGTTAGTCATTCAGTCCATCATCATGGATGGAACTTGTATAAATATTTATAATTATGTACATACAATACCAAATAACTGTCAGCCCAGAAACCTGCTAAAATTTGCTTTGCAAAAAGAAAAAAAAAATTAAAACACTTAATAATAGAGGAAAAGTCCTAATCATTTTTTTTGCTCTCACTATACTACAAAGCAGATCATTTCTGAGGTAGAAAAACTACAAAATTAAGTGAAGCTCAGATAGATTTTTAAGAACTTAATGAAAAGTGGAGCTCTTGCTCAGCTTTTTCTTTGCCTTTAAAAAAGATCGTATTTATCTGAAGAACAGAGCTGATAGTCAAATGCGATATACATGCATTACTGCAGTAGTGCATTACATTATGTACACACTCACACGGTACCATCCTGAAGTAACACTGAAGCCTTTCCTTGATTTGCCCCACTGTATATTCTCCCACCAGAATTTACACCTCTGTTATTTAATCTCACAGTCTCAGCCAGTTGACCATTTGAATGTCTTTTGCCATCTCATGCCAGTACTGAAGGAACTGGGAAGTAGTAACATTAGTTTCTCTTCATAGGATTGTATTACTCAATGTTATAATGTGAGCCTCTTTAAATCAAGACGAATTTATATGTTATTACATGAATAGAAATTGTTTATTTTTACCCATCCTGCTTCCAAAACATTTATATATTAACAGACCACTGAAGTTTACCCTATTGCATTATTTTGTGTAAACAGTGCGCTGGAGAAAAATGAAGTGAGAACACTACATTCTTCGTGAAACTGAAAAATAAAGTTACTCTCCTTTTGGTATCTTCCAGCCTCGGAGAGTGCTCAGTTTTACCCCTGTCAGTCATTCTCCGTAGAGACCTGACTGAAACAAACCAGGTTATGAGGCAGAGTGTGCAACCAGTGAACAGGGAAAATCCAAGGAAGTGGGAGTGAATTATGTACTCTTTCGTGAAGAGGTGGTTCTTGAATGATCTGCTTTGCCCCAGTAGCTGATAATGACTGTGTAGCTTGTACTCCCACCCTTGTGGTACAAGTGAGGCAATTAAAAGCAAAAAATACAAGGACATGAATAGTTCTTGTAGGAACTAAAAGGAAACAAATCCCAAAGTCTAGGCTTATCACCCTAACCCACTTAATTATCCTTTCTCAAATGGTACTATGTTATTTCATAGGCTAAAAGGCATTCTAGATTTACAAATTTGGCAATAAAATATGCCCCATTGTTAACCGATGTAAGTTAATAGCCACATTTTATTACAGTTGTATGAGCTACAGTGACTTCAGAGTCACAGAGCAGAGTCCTTTTAATTGGTCTGTTCTCAGATTTGACAATTCCTTTCCACACTATAAGAAGAGATTCATAAATCTGAGGAAAATACCGTCTCAGTTTTACTTTTGTGGTATCCTTTGTTGTTGATCATCCCAGTGAGATTTCAGTCAGAGAACCAGCCTCCTTGGTATCCCAATTTTTCCTGGTTGGATTATGTTAGGTTTCTTTTGACTCTATTGAATTGGGTTACAGAGCTATCTGAAGCACCAAAAAAACCTCAGATGAAAGCATTTAATTGCAATCCCCACTGCATACTTTAGAAAAAAAAAACCCGAACTATTCCACAACTAGATGTTCTGATTTCCAGCAGAAGTTTATCCCCCTGCATCTTTTTTATCGTTTCATTTTAGTTTACTTGGAAAAGAGCAGGGTTACAAAATCAAAACAAACAAATCAGCCCAAATGTGTATTTGCTGTCCATGGAACCGTTGCCAGAGGTTAGATAAAAATAGCCAGCATACTGTTCTATCCTGATCTTTAATAGCACTGTTATAATATGACTGAAAAATGTTAAAGTGCACTTTAAAAATAATTCTTTGAAGTACCAAAGGGTCGTGATTTTTTTTTCCTATGTCTTTTTTTAAGAAGGATTTCTATTACTTGAATACTGATAAAGGCAGTTACCTGTATTATATTCGTAACCTTAGGTGTCACTGAAGACAAACCACGTCAACAATTACCATGGTTTTCCATAAAAGTCAGTGGAAAACAAGTGAACAGAGTAACTTCACAAGAACGAGTCAAGTGAAGCCTAAGTAACAGAGATTTTCTATTTAGTCTGATTAAATGTGGTAGGTTTAATCAGTGCTTACTCAGTTCAAAGAAAATAATTTCCTTCCTAAAGGCAAAATAATACACTACACAAATAGTTACGGTTCTCCTGTTTGCTTTCTGTAAAACAGACATTTGATTGCTGTCTATACTGAACATTGAGAGCAGACTGCTAAACTAGTTAAGTGTATGGTAACAGAACAGTTTAGCATTTCCTAGAGCTATTAAATCAGTTTAAAGCTGTACTTAGTATCTATTCCTTCCATGATAATGTACTTCCATTATAAGTATATGTCTCTCTCCTCCAGGGCACCATTTGAAAACCTTTAGAAGGCCAGATGCAATCCAAGATCTTAAATTAATAAAAATTTATTGAGGTTCTCTTTATTGTTGAAAAAGTTACTTTCCATGTTTCTTTTGCAAGATTACTTCAACTGAGTTGTTTCCAACTCGATTATACAACTGCTGACAGTGATTTCTACTTACTTTCACCCTCAAATGTTACCAGAAAGCTGAGGCTTAATCTTCCTATCACAAAGCACTGAAAGGCCACCAGACAGACTACAGCTAGCAGGTTTTCGCACATGCATGGCTATCAATCTCCTGCTCCTGTGAGAGTTATTTAATATTTGTAATGTGTGTATATATTACACTGTACTCTGAAATCAACCAAGTCCAACTTTGCCATCATTCATCCGAGTAGCTCAGGGTAAGGTATTAGGGAGGTACAGCAGCTTCACAACGCCTCTTCTGTTTAAGCCACTTCTGTCTCATTCAAAATTTCCTATTACAGCTATATTACAACTATTTTCTTTCCCCTTATTCATAAACATAACAATAAAAAAAAAACCCTAGATGTGTATCTTTTAATTTTAGAGCCTAGACTAGGATACTAAGAACAGCAGTCACTTTAAGCCTTCTTTAGAATATACACCTTGACTGTTCTGTAGATTAAAACCTTAACTGCCCCCCCGAACTCACTCAGTACACACTGATCAGAGGTAACAGCAAGCTGAAAGGATCCAAGTTTCTCTAAGTTAGAGGACAACCTAGCAGTTACGATTTCAATCAACATTATTAAAAAAAGTTATGAGTTCAATCAATATAAAAAAACCCTTATGACACAAGATAACAGTAGAAGAAAACATTAAATGAAAGACTGTATTTCCTTAGAAATTGTCTTTTTAAGGCACCTGACCAACACAATCTGCATACTTCCAAATGCCAGTCTCTTTTCAGTAACTGCTAAGTAGCAGTCTGTTACACTGCACCCTGCTGCAGAACCTGCGATGATCAACCTCCCTTTTTACCACAATAAATTCTACGAGCAACACAAACTCATATGAAGATACGAGGGAGTGATTTTGGGTAGTTAAGACTATTGCACGTGAAAACAAGAGTATGAAAGATTGTGCTCTGAGCACAGCATGCAAACTTGTCTTGACAATACAAATAACAGTTTTAAAAAGCGAGTTAAGAGGTGAATTTTCAGAGACATTAAAGCTGCAGACAGATGCTCACCAATTTAGAAAGGATCTAGTTATCATTGCAAAAAAAAGCACAAAACTTGTATGGAACTGGTTTTGCACTAAAGGGAATTAGTTACCAGGAAAAACAAACCACACTAACATGAAAGGCAGAGCATCCTGATTATTCTGTATTTTTCACATTCATTCCCTATTTCAACGCTGTGCATAAGTAAGCCTTTTTTCCTTTATTAATGGTATTAAAATAGATTATTCACAGTGTGAAAAGTACCTTGATACTTGACAAAATAAAATGGTATGCACATTTTCTTAAGAAAGCGATAATATTGATAAGGAAAATAGCTTTCCTAATCCACTTTGGTGGTGTAGGAGAAGGGATCCACCAGGTAAGAGCCAAGTGTTGGAATGGTGCTGCTACACGTACTATTTCAAAACCAGGGGCAAAAAATGGTGATATCAGAGACTGCCTTGCTTGCTAGACAAAGTAGAGAGAGGCATATAATTGAGTAGAGGGTGAATTTAGTTATTTGTAACAGTTTTTGAAGATTTCTAAGTCTCTAAGGAGAAATGCTAAGATTTTTGATAGTCAGATACACTCAGTGCCGTCAAACAGCTCTTCCCTTTTTTGTGCCTCAGTCACAGAGACCCGACAGACACAAAACCCACCCCTCCACAGAACAGAGAGCGTTCGACTGAGGCTGGCTCACCAATTGTTGAGGAGAAAATAAACATCTCTAATTCATATTGAATTCATTCATTGCATTCCAAAATTATTCGAGGGATTTGGATGCTAACAGTGTTAAAATCATTCTGCGTTTTCTAGGACAAATATGTGGCTGTTTTTCAAGGCTTCTTCCAGAGATGCAGGCTGCACATTTCTAATCATCGGTAACTACTTTGCTTTTAAACTTTCTTACCACAATACTGACTAGATCATTTGGAATTTGAGGAGACAAGGGACCAAGCCTGCATACTACAGTAATTTTTTTATACTTTACCTTCATCTATTTATGAATTTATTATGAAAAATATTTTTAAACGTATGAAACCTGCTTTTTGTTGTGAATTTTAGCAAAGTAGTGGATACATTGTACTGTGTATCATTAAAAAGGTTTAATTAAAGTAAACATTTGCCAATTAATGTATTTTGTTGTTCTTTTATGCATGCAGCTTGCTGTGGTTTACTATCATAAACAAAATCAAGTCTTAAAAGATTATCCTACGGTGCTGTACAATCTTCTACTTTTACACAAAATGTGATCTAATGCACTCTGTATTAAACAAGCAACACTTAACTCTTCCTCTTACCCTACAGGTGCCCATCGCTCACACGAATGCACACACGTTGCATTGTTTTTAATTAGTAAGCTCTCCAACATAACTGGCCAGAAGATTAAGAATGAAAAGCAAAGTCTTCAGTGTTGAAGAAGTGCAAATAACTTTTTCAGTTCTTGTAATTACATGTAGACAATATAACTACGACTGTACCTTTCCAAGGGAGCAGTTAGATCCTGGATTTTATTTAATTACTGTAAATTAAACAAAGCAACACCCCTTTCTCTTTGCTTGGCCCTTTAATTCTAACGTCAGTAGATGACCTACGCCGGTTTTTAAACCCTGTCAGTTTGATCCACAGGAGCTTAATGCTGAGTCACTTGGCCCTGTACTGAGTCTACCACTTCAGTAGCAGCCTCAGGTACCAAAACGATTAGGATTTTTCAATGAAATGGCCACATTCTAAAGCAGGTTCTGTAGAGTGGAGGGCATAGCTGAATGCATTAGTTAATTTCCTGATAATGACACGTACTTTACTAGTGAAACATTCTAAATATAACTATACATGTCACTGGTGTGCACAGTACTGTGGAGAATCAGTGTAAGAGATAAATAATGCAAGCATCCTGCTTAACATGTACTCTTTGCAGGCACTGACCTTTATTTCTTTGAATGTACTTCACGTGTTCCACCCATCTACAGTCCAGTTTCTAAATCTACATGGGGAAAAAAGCTTGCTTACCCAAAAAACATACAAAGGGAATAGCAAGTCGTGAACTCCAGGGCTGTGACATGAGACCAAATGCAACAGTCTGTACACAAAGCTAAGATTAATTTATGTAAATACCATTATTACAATGCAGTCCCAGAATATAACATGTAGAACAGTTCCCTCTAAAATCTATAAAACAGATGGCTTTCAAAAGCAAGTCTGTGCTTTCACAGCATATGCCAATAATGATGTAGGCATACATCACCTCATATGAACCTTGGGATCCACCTGTCTAACTTCGAATCAGGTCTCATGATAGTTCCAGAGCAGGAAGAAGACACAGCTGTGTTGATGTAACTAACTGGTTTCAGACCTGCTTTCCAGGTCATGTTCCAAAGCACCATATGACATGCAGAACACACAACCCAGACTGATGAGGGAGTGAGACAGGCAACCAGAATCTCCCCAGGACACACCTGTGGACCCCTGAAAACATTAACAGGCTAAACAAGTCATAGAAAGTTACATGGAAAGAAAAAATAAACGAACGCTCACACTGAGCATGCTGCCTGATCATTTTTAAGTGTGTGTGGTGAATTACAATCATTAGCAGGTCTCTTCTGGTAACTGGAATTTATTTTGGAAAACAACCATGACAACTGCTTAGTTGACTTTATTGTAAGTGCACATGACAAATAGCTTAAAGGGACATCTCAGTCACCTTTCTAGGAACTCTTTCTTCCTTTAGGAATGTGAAATAGTTTAGATACAGGAGATCTACACATATCAACCATTTTTCTTATCTTGTTAGTAAGGAAAACTGGCTTTCGTTATGAAGCTTGCATTTGCAAAAAAAAAAAAAAAGTTTTTTTTTTTAATATTCTAAGTTGATCAAGTGTTTTTTCTCCCTCTACGTGGTCAGAAACTTAGCTGTTTAACCAGCAGAAAGTATATTCAGATGTACACATCCATTAAGCAAGACATGAAACTCAAGACCTACTGAAAATCTGTTTGTTTATTCTAAGAAATAATCTTTCCTATTCTTACCTGCCTCTGCTGCAGAAAGAGGTCAATAGATAAATTTGCAGTAAGCCTTGCTGGGTGTTCAACTGTAATGCATTTAGGACGATCCTGGATTCTGATACTGGATCCTGAACCTGGCATACAAAACCAAGGTAGGAAAAGAACATTTAATTTAGACCAGCTGAATCCCAGGTGATCTTAATTACACAAAGTAAACCCATCTTCACTTTACACAACGTAAACCAATCAGTGCTATTCTGAACACATGCAAATTTCTTTCATTCACTATTTCCCATCCATTACCTAGAAACACTTTCTGAACGCGAAAAAGCCAACAAAGAGCTAGGTTGGAAGTTCTGAAAACCTAGAGCTGAGAAAGCAGGGCCGTGGTACAATAACCGTAACCCTGCGAGTCCATCCACCCACTGACGGAAAAAAACCCAATGGCTCCAGGGCCTTTCAGCTGTGTAACCTTTCCACATTTTACAGAAAAAAAACCTTCGCTGTGTCACTTTCGTGCCACAGCTCCTTAACTTCTTGGTGAAGAAAGCCTGAAAAACCTGTCAGTTTCATACAGCGCACAAACCCTAAACATAAACCGCAGCTCTTACTAAAACCGCGGATTTCTGATTCACTTGAAACCAACTACATCAAAAATTTGGCAGTAAACATATCCTTCCCAGCAGTCGGGAGAGGTTTCTAGAGCAAAAAACCGAGCGCACAAAATCCCTCAGAGGCACAATTTCTCAGTCACAGACTTGATAAAGCTTACCAAGTGCTTCACACTTCTTTGAAACCAAGAAGGGGTGCGAATGAGAGGCAGCTAAAATGATAAACTTATTTATCAGGAATTAATAAAATTATTATTAAACATTTCACCGCTATTTTTTAAGCATTCCGGCTTTTTGAGGATCTGCCAGGCCCACCTTACCAACCTCGAGTTCGGTCCGTTGGAGAAGCTGCAATGCCTCGAGTCCCGGAGAACCACGCGGCGGCAACGGGTTTGCATTTTACTACTTCGACAACAGGGAGAGGGAG
>VXBW01006846.1:25803-40172 GCA_013400375.1 Thinocorus orbignyianus
CTTCACTTTACACAACGTAAACCAATCAGTGCTATTCTGAACACATGCAAATTTCTTTCATTCACTATTTCCCATCCATTACCTAGAAACACTTTCTGAACGCGAAAAAGCCAACAAAGAGCTAGGTTGGAAGTTCTGAAAACCTAGAGCTGAGAAAGCAGGGCCGTGGTACAATAACCGTAACCCTGCGAGTCCATCCACCCACTGACGGAACAAAACCCAATGGCTCCAGGGCCTTTCAGCTGTGTAACCTTTCCACATTTTACAGAAAAAAAACCTTCAACGTGTCACTTTCGTGCCACAGCTCCTTAACTTCTTGGTGAAGAAAGCCTGAAAAACCTGTCAGTTTCATACAGCGCACAAACCCTAAACATAAACCGCAGCTCTTACTAAAACCGCGGATTTCTGATTCACTTGAAACCAACTACATCAAAAATTTGGCAGTAAACATATCCTTCCCAGCAGTCGGGAGAGGTTTCTAGAGCAAAAAACCGAGCGCACAAAATCCCTCAGAGGCACAATTTCTCAGTCACAGACTTGATAAAGCTTACCAAGTGCTTCACACTTCTTTGAAACCAAGAAGGGGTGCGAATGAGAGGCAGCTAAAATGATAAACTTATTTATCAGGAATTAATAAAATTATTATTAAACATTTCACCGCTATTTTTTAAGCATTCCGGCTTTTTGAGGATCTGCCAGGCCCACCTTACCAACCTCGAGTTCGGTCCGTTGGAGAAGCTGCAATGCCTCGAGTCCCGGAGAACCACGCGGCGGCAACGGGTTTGCATTTTACTACTTCGACAACAGGGAGAGGGAGGAGGAAAAAATAATAAAAAAAAAAAATAGAGGAGCGGGGGGGAAAGGAATGGAAAAGAAAAAAGCACGGGAGACCGACAACCGCCGCCCTTCCCGCCCACCGCCGCCGAGCTGTGGTGAACACAAAATGGCGGGCGGCGCCTCCCACAGCCGCGGGGCGGCAACTGACCCCGGCCGCCTCTGGAAAGTTCTGTGAGAAAATGGCTGCCGGCTTTTACCTCAGCAGGATGCGCTTTCTGAAAGGGGCCTGGCGATAGTAGAGTCTGGTACATTAGGCTTAATTAACGGTCAGAAACGGCCTTGCTCTGTTGAATGATGCTCAAACATCGAGCAGTTTACAGACAGAAGTAAACTATTATGAAATACTGCAACAGATTATTGTGTTTTATACACAGTTTTAAGACAAGATGCCCGGATACAATATTTTACTCAAAAATTCTGCATTTTTTTTTGTTTGTGTTCATGCAGCTCCAAATTTAGTGGCACCCTAGTCTGCTACTGGGACTGGGTCATACAATCATAGGAAAAAGCACATTCAAGACAACTTCAGCAGACTCTTCAGGCAGCATTCACACCCTGCCAGGCAGACAAAGCCTAAATGCTCCAAGAGGGATATAAACTACAATCCCGTCTTCCTTTCAAGTTAAAAACAGTGGCAGCCTGACAGTCAAACAGCTTTTTCCCCCTACGTATGCATTACAAGCTTGTTTCCATAAGGGACAAAGTTTAAAACGCATATACACGGTTCCTTCATTAATCTTTCCAAGTGTTCATGCATATTCTTGGCGGGGGGGGGGGGGGGTTGGGGGTGAGGAGAATGAAACCCAAAAAACAAATTGAACGTTTTCTGTTCTTCATCAATTTTCACAATTTTATTCCTTGCTTCACTGGAACCGCTTCCAGTAACAGTTAAAGAGCTCTGCGACACGTTTTTGTTTTGTTTGCTAGTTCTGCAAGGATTTGGGAAAACTGAAGACCCACAGTTTTCTTTATACAATTTCTAGTTTGAAAAACAAAAACCAAAACATAAACCTGACCATAAAAACCTGACTAGCCCCCCCCCAAGGTGATGTTAAGCGGTATCTGTGTGTAAGTTGACTTGTCTTTAAGTATACTTAATTGTCTTGTTTTCCAAGACTATGTCACAAGTACATCATACACTGTGTCATAACAAATTAGTATTTTCAAAGGCATCATTGGATGAAAACATTTAAAAGTATTTTATAAAAATAACAAATTACTTTTTTTTTTAAATGAACAGCTATAAAATCCATGAACCCAAAAACATAAAACATTGACGCAAAGTGAAATAGATTACACTCAAGACCAGTTAATTACCACAGTCGCACGAAACTTCAAGTAAATTACTAGGCACTTTTTGCCCAAACAGTAGTCACTCATTCGACAGAAAAGCCCAACTGACAGACACGCCTGAAACATAATTGCTAAAGATGGCTGAGATTCTAAATTCCTCAAAAAAAGTGCAGATATAAAGGCAAAACCAAAAAGGCCGGGTATTGTGCCACAGAGGGCAGCCACTGCTGGCTGCTTTCCTGACACGACTGGGCTCAGCTCAGCCAGAGTTGCAAAAAACGAGTAAGAGGCAGCTAAAATGATAAACTTATTTATCAGGAATTAATAAAATTATTATTAAACATTTCACCGCTATTTTTTAAGCATTCCGGCTTTTTGAGGATCTGCCAGGCCCACCTTACCAACCTCGAGTTCGGTCCGTTGGAGAAGCTGCAATGCCTCGAGTCCCGGAGAACCACGCGGCGGCAACGGGTTTGCATTTTACTACTTCGACAACAGGGAGAGGGAGGAGGAAAAAATAATAAAAAAAAAAAATAGAGGAGCGGGGGGGAAAGGAATGGAAAAGAAAAAAGCACGGGAGACCGACAACCGCCGCCCTTCCCGCCCACCGCCGCCGAGCTGTGGTGAACACAAAATGGCGGGCGGCGCCTCCCACAGCCGCGGGGCGGCAACTGACCCCGGCCGCCTCTGGAAAGTTCTGTGAGAAAATGGCTGCCGGCTTTTACCTCAGCAGGATGCGCTTTCTGAAAGGGGCCTGGCGATAGTAGAGTCTGGTACATTAGGCTTAATTAACGGTCAGAAACGGCCTTGCTCTGTTGAATGATGCTCAAACATCGAGCAGTTTACAGACAGAAGTAAACTATTATGGAATACTGCAACAGATTATTGTGTTTTATACACAGTTTTAAGACAAGATGCCCGGATACAATATTTTACTCAAAAATTCTGCATTTTTTTTTGTTTGTGTTCATGCAGCTCCAAATTTAGTGGCACCCTAGTCTGCTACTGGGACTGGGTCATACAATCATAGGAAAAAGCACATTCAAGACAACTTCAGCAGACTCTTCAGGCAGCATTCACACCCTGCCAGGCAGACAAAGCCTAAATGCTCCAAGAGGGATATAAACTACAATCCCGTCTTCCTTTCAAGTTAAAAACAGTGGCAGCCTGACAGTCAAACAGCTTTTTCCCCCTACGTATGCATTACAAGCTTGTTTCCATAAGGGACAAAGTTTAAAACGCATATACACGGTTCCTTCATTAATCTTTCCAAGTGTTCATGCATATTCTTTGCGGGAGGGGGGCGAACCCAAGAAACAAATTGAACGTTTTCTGTTCTTCATCAATTTTCACAATTTTATTCCTTGCTTCACTGGAACCGCTTCCAGTAACAGTTAAAGAGCTCTGCGACACGTTTTTGTTTTGTTTGCTAGTTCTGCAAGGATTTGGGAAAACTGAAGACCCACAGTTTTCTTTATACAATTTCTAGTTTGAAAAACAAAAACCAAAACATAAACCTGACCATAAAAACCTGACTAGCCCCCCCCCAAGGTGATGTTAAGCGGTATCTGTGTGTAAGTTGACTTGTCTTTAAGTACACTTANTTCGGCAGAAAAGCCCAACTGACAGACACGCCTGAAACATAATTGCTAAAGATGGCTGAGATTCTAAATTCCTCAAAAAAAGTGCAGATATAAAGGCAAAAACAAAAAGGCCGGGTATTGTGCCACAGAGGGCAGCCACTGCTGGCTGCTTTCCTGACACAACTGGGCTCAGCTCAGCTGGAGTTGCAAAAAACGGCGTCAACAAGCCAGCCCTCACCATCACACACGGCTGCTCTACTAAGGCTTCTCGTATTGGAACAGAGAGAAGCAGCAGCAGCTCCAGACACGTGGCAAAATAGGTAAAAAGCAAGGCTGTAGGGTGATACCTGAGCAAGTAGAGAGTAACAGGCATGAATTTCGCTCTCATCTGAAAGCATGCTTCTTGCTGGCAGAATAGCAGGCACCAACATGCATCGTGCTCTGTACCTACCAGTTTGTCACTGCATGAATTACCCCAGCGCCACAACCTCATATCCTTAAGTTCCCCAACACCTAAACGCTAAATCTTTGAGCAAACAAAAGATCGCACTGTTGTGTGGGAATTTAAGTACTGCTGACATGAAAAATTGCTATTAAAATACCTGACCAGATGAATAGGAGGGTGATAATGGGCAACCAAAGCAAGAAATTCCATATTTCAAAGTACCTAAAGAAAACATTACTGATATTTAATATACTTAAGTATATCAATAAGCCTAAGTATATCAATATACTTTATATAAGATTTTTTTTAAGTTAAAAATTTTACAAAGCAGCAGTGTGTGGTACAATTTTAAAGCACAGTTTGTTTTGGGGGAAGAAACGCATAGCACTGAGCAGTCCTTAAGAAATCACGTCATCTCAATTAGGTGCAAAATTCTCCAGCTGGAAGACCAGGTCTACAGCAGCATTGACATCTGATACAATATGATCTGGTTCTACTAAACCGGGCTCAAATCTAAAATCTCTGTGGCCGTGGAACACCGTTTCTGTGACATTGTCCCCAGTGTCCAAGGGTACCTCGGTGTGAGGGTTGTACACCCCAGTACAAACCAGAACAGACCTACAGTGGGCAGCAGCCGCGGACGCCAATTCATTCTCCCAGCTGTTGTCTATTTCATCATCCTGAGAGAGGGTGGGAGATCCTCTGCCACCAGCAGCTTTGGCCTGAATCCGTGATTTTGACTCTTTTCTGGAGTTCTCTTCAAGGTAGCGATTGTAAAGGTTAGCACCATAGACATCAGTCATGAGATTATCTCTGGAAACAGGAAGGAAGTTTAGTCAGCAGTGCAATTTCAGTTGTCAAAATTTCCACTGTACAAAAGACATGGTTATGGTTTCGATCTAACAGTTTATCTTACATTTACATAACTTTCTGTGGAAGTGTGCAGACAGAAAGAAATCCCCTTGCTATTTGATTATATCATTTTCATTAAACATCACCTATGATAAAAACGAACAGCTCTCCATATGGAGATGGCAGACTGAGGCAGGGGGAGGACAGAATCAAGGACAGGCAATTAGCAGTTCCTGAATAAGCTTATTGTATTCCTAAACATCTCGGAGATTCTGGAAATGCAATACAAGGTCTTTAATACAATACAGCTTTATCTTTTTCTATGAAAAGGATTCTGTGATGTCACAACAGACACAGTAGCATGTGACCAAGCTTAACAACCTCACAAATGAATTCTAGCTCTACATTCCCTAATAACCATCCTTTACTCAAAGCTTCTTGGTGTTACATCAGTCAAGCTAACAAGACACCCATGTTAATTCTTTGTTAGATTTACACAGCCTATTATAGAAATTAAATAAAAATCATAATTAAAAAAAAAAATGTGAGAAATCTTAGTTGTGCATTAGCAGAAGCAGCAGAAGCTCTCTATGGGCTTCTACAGAAATTTCACATAGAAAGAGCAAAGTACTATTAATTTTGAAGGTTAGAAACAGCGAGGCTCGAAAACAATACGAGCAGTACACCAGCAGCGCCGAGCACCTCAAGTGTTCCCAGTGGTGTGAGAAACAAAGCACTAAGAGCTCCAAGAGCTGTGTATTTTTCACTGCTGGTATTTATGTCATGTAGACAATTACCTGATGAACTCGTTAGATTTAGGGCATCTTACCCGACAGCATAAAGGGTTTGGATGGGTTGTTTCCACTGCCTTTCTGCAGCCTGCGCCCTGATGAGGTATTCTGCGTACTGGTAGGTCAGTTTACTGGGCTTGCCCATTAAGGCCTCGTATTTCAGATCTTTGCCAGTGATCTTCTTGTAAATGTTTTCCAAACAAACCATGAAGGTTCCGTGCCCAAACCTACACAGATATAAAGACAAACCAAATTACATTAAGCACACATAAAAAAAGCAAGACTTTTATTATTTCATGGTCTTTTAGGGATAAATCACGTCCCATAATCAGGTCCAGCGCAGGGCCACCNCTATCAAATCTCCCTCCACCTGCATGCAAGACTTCCACAGCTGTTTTACTGAAAATGAAATACTGATTTGCTAAACTGTTGCAATGGTTTGTGTGAGCGTTACTTGCACTGAAGTAGATACCCTGCTTACACAAGTGATACTTCTGGAAACAATGCCTAGCCTGCGATGAACCTTCTGCCGTGACCTCAGAGAACTGGCTACATTAACAAAGAGGAGGAAGGAGAAAGGAAAATTAGACAGAATGAAAATTGATCTCTGCTTAAACACAAGGCTATACCAAAACCCACCTGTAATATGGAAACAAAAAGACTTCACAGGTTTCTCTAAAAAACTGGATGGAAAGGAGGATCAAGGAAAAAACTAAATTTTACAGCTTTCGGTAACTCGGTTGTTTTCATGAAGGTAGAAACACTGATGATGGGTCAACCACAAAACTAGTAAATCAGCAATTTCAGAGATGTATTTTCATGATGAAAGAAGCAGTTTTCCTTCATTACTGAAGTCAGAGTGTGATATGGGGAATAAACTAGTACGTACCAGTTGAGAAACACAGAATCATCAAAATCACAAAAGAAGGATAAAAGGTTGCCAAACAACAACTCTATATGCAATAAATAGTACATAGTTCCTAAGAAGAGCTGCCAGGTTACTTCTAATGCACATAGATTAGTACAGCTGCTCAAACCAGGTGTCTGCAGCCTAAAAAAGCTGAAACACCAATATATAATGAGCATCAGAAGCCAGCAGAGATACACGAGCGCTAATAAAGAAATTAAATCTCTAGTGGCCTAGAAATCCAAACAGTCTTTTAAGGAAAAAAGCTACAAAGGAGGTGGCAGGTGTAACACTTTTAAATGTGGTAGAGAAATGGCTTTTCTGAATTCTGAGCGAAGCCTTCATTCCCTCTCTCCACCCTGTTTGTTGCTTTATATTATGAAATACCAATAAATAAGCATAAAATTATTTCCAGTAGTTGCTAGCAACAGCTTAAAACAACTGATTTATGGCATTATATTCCAGTAGTGAACTAACAGCTCTGACATGCACAGCTGTCATACTGTCACACTCAAAGGCAAAAACCAAACTTTATACTGGATCTTTCCAAAGGACACAACTGAAACAATGGATCTTATTCACTGGAGATGTATTGGTTGCCTTATTCTAAGCTCCAACCATCACACATCTGTTTGGTATCAAAATGTATTTTGCCAACGTGCTAGTTAGAAAGGGTCCTTGCATCCAAGTAAGGACATGTGACAAGGTCTCCAGCCCAAAAGGAATCCAGTCACAATAACAACAATTTCTATTTCACTCTATGGTCAAATTTTAGACTGGGCGAAGAGAGAGGAAACAGAACTATCAAGGAACGAAAATAAAATCAAACACAACCACTATCAGAGATCATGCCACCTTGTTCTGTGTGTTCTGCTTAGTTTTTCTTATGTTCCTTAAAGTGCTCACCATATTGCCCTCAGCTCAAAACCACTCTCTGTTTTCAGTTACCATGGTCAATTCTTTACCCTATCAGAAACTGTAGGGTGGAAAAGAGAAATACCAAAGAAGGACCTAAAAAAATTAAACAATGGCTTGATAATTTTTTCTTTTTTTCCTTTGAACTGCGGCTCAGAGGCCCTCGGGCAAAAACCTATGTTTCCCCACTCCTCTGGGAGCAGAAAACAAAAAGGTTTAGGGCTTAAAAGCAGTTTTTATCTTGAGTAACTGATTTCATGAATGCAGTACCGTAATTAGACAGCACTTGCTGAGAGTGCATTGCTTTAGAGGCCTTGTGTTCAATCCAAGACCTACTGAGAAGCTGCAGCATTTTCTTTACAAGTATTGACTCTGTCCTTTACTGAAGAAACGAGGAAAACTCAAATATATTGTGATGTATTATTGCCCTTACCTCGGGGACTGTGCCTCAGCCACCCACATCAGATCCATGTTACAGGCCAGCACAGGAACGTGAGGGGAGTCTTGCCGGCGGTAGGGATTTCCAGGGTAGCCACTGGTCAGCAGAACATCTATGATCAGCTGGAGGTTGGTTTCCCATCTGACCGGCTCCCCAAACAGAACAACAGCTACAGAACAGGAATCACAAAACACACAGTTAGTTCACAGCACCAAACCTCTGACACTAAATCTTGGGCTAAACAGACCAAACAAGCGATTTAGCTGCAAACTAAGGTAATAGCCACATCAACTTTAACTCAGGGTTTTCATATATTCCATACCCATTTATCCACAGAAGATATCTCAGAAGACCCCACTACAAATCCTACAGGTTTAAGGAATCTATATTTTACTGGCTAAGTTTTTCCCTAGCACTATAAAATAATAAGTTCTAAACAGTATTTCAGAGTCTCTCATACCTTTGTAAATTCTATGTTTATGTACAGTATTTAAATAATCCATCAGAGATGTTATTTTGCTCATATCAAAAAATAAAAATTGAATGCTGTTTTTAGCAATTTTTCCAATCTCCAGACATAATGTGACTTGGATTTTTCTAAACCTGAAAGCCCAGTTTCTACCTTCTCGTAGTTCAGAAGAGACGCGTGTGAATATGGTCTGCTGAAACAAGATGCTTAGAATCATAGAATCACAGAATGGTCAGAGTTGGAAGGGACCTTAAAGATCATCCAGTTCCAACCCCCTGCCCTGGGCAGGGACACCTCTCCCTAGAGCAGGTTGCTCCAAGCCCCATCCANCGCAGAGTGCTTCTCCCACTACAGCTCTGAAGCCACCACCCTGACCCTCTGTACCAACGACTTACTAGTTCTGAAAACATCAATTCATTCCTTGTTTTTGAAAGGAAGGCAACAAGAGCCCGTTAAAGGAAGATGCAGAGGAAAGCAGACCTCTGTTTTCTGAAACTTCAAAATCCCATGGCTGAAAAATAGCTTTACCACAGGTGATACATTCCAAATTAACAACAGAAACCATTAACAAAGAAATTTTAGAATTGCCCCAGCCAACTTTCTGAAGTGCCCAGCTACCTAAAAAGAAATTCTAATTAGAAAGAAAAGTACAACAAAGATATTTCATCTATTAAAGGACAGTTGCAAATTAAGTGAAGATAACTGACCCTCTATCTTGGGAAGCTCCGCAGCAGAGGGGTACTGCAATAAGAAAAAAAAGTAAAAGTTTTCTACAAGATTAAACATTTACTACTATTTTAACAGAATACATTCAAGTATAGTTCCCACAGTTGCCCTCTGCAACACTGACAAGGAAACACACTCTATTTTGGTATATACCTGATGTCAGTTTACTCAGAAACTTGTATTTCAACTCTGAAGTGAAGCTGGTGGCAAAAGGACAGCTGACATTCAGGGTGCTCTACCTTCTCCTACATCTATTAAACTTCCTCTGGCAAGCTGTAAGGTTTCAGTTGTTTAATTTACTTGTGTATGAAAGTACGGACGTTTACTTTTCCACAGGAGTAAGAGGCCCCTAGTATTAACCAGATATTTGAAAAGCAGTTTAAGAAATTCATTTCAAACACTGCTAAGAAAGAAAAATACATTGTCTATGTATACACAATATGTTTGCTGGACAAATACGAGTTTGCACTTCATGATTTACTCCCTGTGGTGACAAATCCATTAAAAGTTTCTTGAACTTCTACATCCACCTGGTTAAAGCAAAATGTAATGTCCGTGGGTTTGGGATTCTGTGAGCCACAGAGAATTTCCTGACAAACCCACCCCATGTACTGACCCTGAACGCATACACCGTGTACCTAGTCACTTCTTTTTGAAATCCTGCACAATTCAGTTGAATCCATACAGCACGTACTGTTAGTATTTAAATAATAGCATAAACAAGAAAGGGAGCCCTTTGGAGAAAAATCCATTATCTATAAAGCATTGATTTACAACTAAAGCAACCTCAAAACCCAGAAACACCACCAGGACAACCCATACTGAGGGAAAAAATTACCTTCCAGCCATCTGAGGAAGACAGTAAGCTTTCCAAGACAGATTTTTAATTAGGTATCTATTCTAATTTCTAATTCACCACAACAGCAAGTTACAAAAATCAAAGATTATGTCACAGAATCACCACTGACAGAAAAGGCTGTAGTTGTTCTTGAAAACGCTGTAATAAAACAAACAAAGCAGCAGAGAAGCAAAGTTAAATTTAAAATTTACAGTGTAAGAACAGCAGCGTTAGTTGGGGAGTTTAAAAACTGAGCCCTATCATAGAATGTCATCTCCTGAGCTAACAAGGGTTTTACAAGAAAAACACACACTCACCGGAACGCTGGGTCTCCTGTCATGGTCAACTACATCTAGCAAAGGGTGTTTCTCCCGCAAGGTCTCAATGGTGATAGGCTGACAGAAACCAAGGCTGGGAAAATACTAGTCAAGGATACAGAACTGCTTGTATTAAAAGACCTTAAAAATTGGTAATTGCATTTTAACAGTTTTAGCATAAGCAGGTTTATCTGGTAAAGCAAATCTGGGAACCACAGCAACATATCAGAGATCATCTTTTTCTTCTGCAAGACAAAAAGACAATTATCATCCCATTATTTATAAATGGGAGGCTTGTGTGTCTGAAATCTTATGACAGAATTTATATATAAATCTTGCTCAAAATAGAAGACAAGAAGCCACTCTAGACCAGCAATACTGCAAGAGCATCTTTACATAAGCACAAAAAGAAGTTGATCTGGCAACAAGACAACATCTTGTGTAATTATTACAGGAAAGAAATATGAGGCAGTGGAGGAAATAAAACTGTCTCCACAGACTGTGCTCTCCTTAGGCCTTTAGGGCTGCAAAGGTATCATCTAGATGAACAACCACCACCACAGTCTCTGCACGATGCTGCACTGATGAATCACGTTTAATTATGCTCTACAAGTAGTTAAGGTAAATATCAAAACAGATCAACAAGGAAAGGACCAAAAGGGAAAAAAAGAATCTTCTGATTCGCATCGTACTTCTCTTAAATGCTGATCTAGCCCATTAATTTAACTTTAGTTAACAACAGGTAATCAAACTGTGAAGGCTCATTCGTGTGAAAAGCAGTCGTGATGCTACTCTCAATACTAAGATGATTTCTTAAAATCCCAATGAAAATAAGAACTACTTAAATGGATCAATTATACAAACTAATCCACCTGATTTTGTATTGGAATTAACACCACGGCCATGTGTAAAGCTACTTTAAAATAAGACTATTCCATATGAAAAAACTATTTAACGAAAATATAGACTTCACATTCAGTATTTAGTCTCGTCATACGCTTTTGTTTGTCATGCCTAACAAACTCTGGAAGTGAAATATTCCTTCAATATCTTTTTTCTCATCTTTGTATTGGAAATACAGCTTATACTTAAAAGCCACATATATATATATTTACAACTTACCGTTAACACCAACTTCAATTAAAATCCCAATAAAGGGAGAAGTGCAGAAAGGAGTTAATGGAAGAATGAGGTCACTAAATTACAGTTTGAAGCTTGGATACCACTGTTACATCAATATCGTGTAAGTTCTTCTTGGCAGGTAGTACAGAGGCAGCTACTGAAGTCAGAGGAGACAAACAATAGATAGAATGCACAGGAGAGCACAAACCCCTTGTGCTAACGTGCTGTTTACATAGAAATGATTAAAAAAATAATATTTCTCTTTATTCCTTCCTCCTTAAAACCAGAGAGAGCAAAGCAAAGCAAATATCAACACATCAACTGTTTTCAAAACACAAATTTACCATCACAGTAAGAACTACCACTGCCTATTTCTGGATGTTTAGTGTTAAAATATTCCTCTCCACTTGATCCACGGGGTCCCCTGAACCTGATTAAGGGAAGTACTTCAGCAGAAAGTTGTTTGGTTGGGTTTGTTTTTTAAAGATACTCTTGAGCAATATCAAGAACCGGTCCTTGGCCAGATACGAGAACACATTTGTCATGGTACCGCTTGAACATCCGCAGAGGACTGTGAGACATCATCACCTGGTCTTGTGAAATCTGTTTGGGATTGAAAAACAAAAGGAGGTGGTTGTTTTTCAGGTAAGTTATTTGCATGCAGATTTTAATTAACAGGTAGGACAAATTCTACGCGTTACAACACGGTCATACCTGCCTACCCACCTAAAACTCTACCTGATCGATTTCTCTTGAGTTTCACAGACTGCTGATAATATGCCAGGAAAAAAAAAAAAAAAAAACATCAGTGACAAAGCATCACACGCACCCTTCCCAGCTTCCAGAATTCCCCTGTTCAGTGTGAACACAAGGTTTTCTTTCCTAGTTTTACAGAATCACCAAATTCACTTCGAAAACAAACAGGGAAGAACCACCAGAAGTGCCCTAGTTCCCAGTGTGGTACCTTTGCAGCATTGATTTAATTGTAAGAAAAAACCTTCACCTTTTAGTTGACATATCCCATCCCTTCTACAGGTATAAATAAAATTGTTATCATAAAATCATTTGTGCTGCAAAAGACCCTTGGGATCATCGAGTCCAACCATCAGCCCCACTCTACAAAGTTCTCCCCTACACCAGATCCCCCAACACCACATCTCAGCCACTCTGAAACACATCCAGGGATGAGGACTGCACCACATCCCTGGGCAGCTAATTCCAGTCTCTGACCACTCTTCCTGGGAAAAATTCTTTCCTAATGTTCAGCCTAAACCTACCCTGGTGCAGCTTGAAGCCATTCCCTCATCCTGGGAGGGTGCTACCACAAACTGCTACTTTTACCATCTTTACAGAGCTTAAAAAAAAATAAATAAAAAAATTGAGATGTCATTTTACCCCTGACACAGAAGATTTTCTTGCTTATCAACAAAAGGCACCACAGAAGGGACTTTACAGCTTTACCTTAGCAATGCTCAAACACAGGCTCTGGCAACAGAGAAGTGCTGCTGCCTGCAGCACCCACAAATCCAGGGGTGGCAATAAAGCTGTACCTCTTGTGTCACAGAGGCAGGAAGGTCCCGTCTTGCACGGTATCACAGAGGACACTCATCTTGCTAGAGCAGTTTGATGTTACTGCCACACACTTTATTCAGGAGAAGACAAGATTTATTCCCTCAATATTAATGTTGCAAAGAGTCACAGAATTGTCCAGGCTAGAAGGGACCTTTAAGACCATCTAGTCCAGCCATCAACCTAATTCTGGTAACAAACAACAACCCATCACTAAATCATGTCTCTCAGCACTGTGTCAACCTGTGTTTTGAATCCCTCCAGGGATGGTGCCTCAACCACTGCCCTAGGCAGCCCATTCCAAGGCTTAAGAACCGCTTTCCATGTTGAAATGTCTCCTAATATCCAATCTGAACCTCCCCTGGTGTAACTTGAGGCCGTTTCCTCTCATCCCATCAGCTGTGAGAGAACGTGAGAGCAGAGACCGACCCCCCCTGGCTACACCCTCCCTTCAGAGAGTTGTAGAGAGCCAGAAGGTCTCTCCTCTGCCCCCTTTTCTCCAGGCTGAACACCCCCAGCTCTTCATAAAACTTACTCTCCAGACCCCCCATCAGCTCTGTTGCCCTTCTCTGGACCCACTCCAGCCCCTCAATATCTTTTTTTGTTGTGAGGGACCCAAAACTTGATACAGTCCTCAAGGTGGGGCCTCACCAATGCCCCGTGGAGGGGGATGATCCCCTCCTGAGTCCTTCTCCCCACACTGTTCCTGATCCAGGCCTGTTGATGCAGAAGGCTTGGACACCACACAACAATCAATGTGATCAGGCAGATGCCAATTTATTACAAGATTCAAGCACTTACACAGGAAATCTACTAGAAACTATCTCTTTGGGGCAGACTATTATTGGTTCACATAAACCCTGAGTTTAATCATCACTAGTTGAAACACAGCTGCAACACATCACGCTTTCTTACAGTTCACAAAGTTGCCTTAAAATGATAAACTCAGTTATCTTCAAAGGTACAATAACAGCTCTATCCATGGCACAGGACCTCCTCCACAACGCTGAATCCCAGGGCACAGCACTATCCTCCCTGCTTCTTGCTTCATGGTTCTTATCACTCTTTCTCTGAAAAGTGTCCTCAAATAGACCCGGAGGCCTGTGCTCAGTTACAGCCTGAGCAGGTTCTCACAGCTTGGATTATTCACTGGGTGCCCATGGTTTTCCAAAAATCCACCCACACAGGCCAGGATGCTGGTGGCCTCCTTGGCCACCTGGGCCCACAGCTGACCAACACCCCCAGGTCCTTTCTGCCAGGCAGCTC
>VXBW01006846.1:40727-57194 GCA_013400375.1 Thinocorus orbignyianus
AAATAAAAAAATTGAGATGTCATTTTACCCCTGACACAGAAGATTTTCTTGCTTATCAACAAAAGGCACCACAGAAGGGACTGTACAGCTTCACCTCAGCAATGCTCAAACACAGGCTCTGGCAACAGAGAAGTGCTGCTGCCTGCAGCACCCACAAATCCAGGGGTGGCAATAAAGCTGTACCTCTTGTGTCACAGAGGCAGGAAGGTCCCGTCTTGCACGGTATCACAGAGGACACTCATCTTGCTAGAGCAGTTTGATGTTACTGCCACACACTTTATTCAGGAGAAGACAAGATTTATTCCCTCAATATTAATGTTGCAAAGAGTCACAGAATTGTCCAGGCTGGAAGGGACCTTTAAGACCATCTAGTCCAGCCATCAACCTAATTCTGGTAACAAACAACAACCCATCACTAAATCATGTCTCTCAGCACTGTGTCAACCTGTGTTTTGAATCCCTCCAGGGATGGTGCCTCAACCACTGCCCTAGGCAGCCCATTCCAAGGCTTAAGAACCGCTTTCCATGTTGAAATGTCTCCTAATATCCAATCTGAACCTCCCCTGGTGTAACTTGAGGCCGTTTCCTCTCATCCCATCAGCTGTGAGAGAACGTGAGAGCAGAGACCGACCCCCCCTGGCTACACCCTCCCTTCAGAGAGTTGTAGAGAGCCAGAAGGTCTCTCCTCTGCCCCCTTTTCTCCAGGCTGAACACCCCCAGCTCTTCATAAAACTTACTCTCCAGACCCCCCATCAGCTCTGTTGCCCTTCTCTGGACCCACTCCAGCCCCTCAATATCTTTTTTTGTTGTGAGGGACCCAAAACTTGATACAGTCCTCAAGGTGGGGCCTCACCAATGCCCCGTGGAGGGGGATGATCCCCTCCTGAGTCCTTCTCCCCACACTGTTCCTGATCCAGGCCTGTTGATGCAGAAGGCTTGGACACCACACAACAATCAATGTGATCAGGCAGATGCCAATTTATTACAAGATTCAAGCACTTACACAGGAAATCTACTAGAAACTATCTCTTTGGGGCAGACTATTATTGGTTCACATAAACCCTGAGTTTAATCATCACTAGTTGAAACACAGCTGCAACACATCACGCTTTCTTACAGTTCACAAAGTTGCCTTAAAATGATAAACTCAGTTATCTTCAAAGGTACAATAACAGCTCTATCCATGGCACAGGACCTCCTCCACAACGCTGAATCCCAGGGCACAGCACTATCCTCCCTGCTTCTTGCTTCATGGTTCTTATCACTCTTTCTCTGAAAAGTGTCCTCAAATAGACCCGGAGGCCTGTGCTCAGTTACAGCCTGAGCAGGTTCTCACAGCTTGGATTATTCACTGGGTGCCCATGGTTTTCCAAAAATCCACCCACACAGGCCAGGATGCTGGTGGCCTCCTTGGCCACCTGGGCCCACAGCTGACCAACACCCCCAGGTCCTTTCTGCCAGGCAGCTCCTGCCACTCTGCCCCAGGCCTGTAGCAGTGCACGGGGTTGGTGTGACCCAACAGAAATACCCAAGAAAAAGCATTCCCACTGGAAAACACAGCACCTTTGCCAATGGAAATGCCATTAGCTTGGGACAGTCTTTTTTACTTTTATCATACCTCCAGCAAAACATTCCAGAGGGCTTAAGGGAAAAACACCACTGATTTCACTGAGCAGCATTCAATGGAAGATGACACACTTGACACACTCACCATAAGGAAGTAATTAAATAAACAAGATTCAAGCTTACTCACTGAAACTCCCAGCAGATGAGACAACTGATCAGCTTTTTTCTGGCGAAGGCAATCCCCTGCATTGGTGACAAACACCACAGGCACCAAGAACTGTCCCTGAGAATTCACCAGCTTTCGAAAGGCGGTTTTTGCAGCAGGAATCGGAGTCTTTCCTCGCACCAGCACCCCATCGATGTCGAAGAGAAAACCGAAGGACGGCAGCGTGCTGAGCTGCAAGAAGGAATTGCAAAGAGAGTGCATTAGTTATGCCCTTACTTAGGCCTGTTGGGTAAAATTAAAATAGCAAATGCCCGATGCCTCCACAGAGAAGGAGCAGATCTTTGACTTCGTGCATTTTCACATGCCTTATAGACATCTTCATAAATCCCGTGTGAAAAAGCAGCACTCCAACTCCCTCTTCCTTATGCACACAGCTGCAGGAGTTTTACCTTGCTTTATTAGTTCCAGAACGTTTCAGAAGATTGGGACAAATTGAGCTAAATTGATAAAACGAGGTATAAAAAAATCCATGCTGCTGTGCCAACGACTTTTGCTTTTGATTGATTTATCCCCATCCTATTTCGCTGGTAATTTCAATGCACAGGATACTAACAAATAAGACTACTAACAAAATAATAAACAGAAGTAATGCAAAATGTTGCACTTGTCTGCTCCCTTACAAGCTGTTTAGATGCTAAAACTGTCCCTGCTGTCACTTGTGCTTTTTTGCCCCACAACAGGGTTGACTGAAGCCAGATGTTGTTGATTCTTATTTTACATAGAGCAGACCAGTGCCTGTTGTTAAAGGCAGCACTTCCTTAAACAAAGATGCTGTTGGGAGTTACTAAAATTTATCTCATTGCCCACTGTTGAAGAAGCAAAGAACTGGCCATGCTGAGCCCTGAAAGGGAGCAGGAGGTGAAGAGAAGGTAAGAGTAATGAGGAGGGTAATAAGCCAAAGGTGTGGAGACAGAAAGGACCCTCAAACAACGACACTGTTACTAAATCAGGCTGGAAAAGGGTGAACCAAAAAGGGTCTATAACCTAAATGTTACTTCCCTCCTAAGCCTAAAATGGAATCAAAGTTCCTTGGGATTTACAGCTCCCTCTCCCATTTCATCACTTGAGGATGGGAGAGATGAAATGCGAAGACCAACCACGATGGGGAGAACAAGTGCAGAGACGACTCCAGCTGATGGAGCCGGGGCAGCCTTTGCCATTCCGGCTGTCCAAGGGCTCTTCCCGTGCCGGGAGGAGGGTGCTGTGCCTATTTAAGCAGCACTTTATTCCTCATCAATTATTCACCTGCTGCATTTTCCCTGCAGCCAGGCACAGCGCAGAGACGGGCACTGCCACCACCGCCGGCTCTGGCTGCTGCCTTCACCTAAACACATCTGGAAACCCAGGAGTTTGGAGCACATCCCCCCACACAGCCCAATGCCATAAAGCCAAGGCTTCAAATCCATCACAGTATGGATGATTTTAATTAGGTATTTGGGTTTTGTTCAGTTTTAAAGGCAAGTACCCCCCTGAAAAGCTCTCCTTTCTCCCCTACATAACCACCACCCCTCTATTTAAGAACAAAACCCCTGCACCCGGGGTTTGCCTCCCAAGTCTTCTGCAACAGTTCTATCAGAAACAACCCCACACCGCTGACACTGCTGACGAGGTGCAGGGTAATTATCTCGGGCTCTGGGAGCTGGTACGGGAAATCACTGGAACTACAGTGTAATAGTTTTGTAGTAAATGCAGCTCTCCGCCTGGAATTTGCCACCGGTAAGGCGCAGGGATGCCAGGCGTGAGCTTCCCGGTGAGTAACGCTGCAACGGGGGAGGAAAAGTCTTTTGCTAAATATACATAAGAAAAAAAAAGTAATTCAGCGTATGGCCAACAAGATAAGGAAATTAACAACTCGTTTCCCCCTTTTAACCATAACGGCTCCTCCCTTGGCGACAAGCGACTCGCAGCAACCGATGGGCCAGGCCGGAGCCCCGCNCACCCTCAGCCCCTCACCCGACAGACCCGGCCGCCCCCTCACTCCCCGCCTACCCGGCTGCCGCCGCCGCTGCGGATGCCGCTGAGGGCCGGGGACCGAGCCCTGAGGAGAGCCGGCAGCGCGCGCCGCATCTCGGCCCGGCCCGAGGAGGACTGAAGGCAGCGCGCGACACCGCCCACGCGCCGCTTGGCGGGACGGCGAGGCCCCGCCCCCCGCCGCGTGAGCTCATCCAGTGACGTCAGAGCTGCGCCGGGAACGGCGTGGGAACGGGGAAAGGAGGGGATATTAGGGAGAAATTCTTTGCTGTGAGGGCGGTGAGACCCTGGAACAGGCTGCCCAGAGAACCTGTGCCTGCCCCATCCCTGGAGGGGTTCANTTTTGTTCAGTTTTAAAGGCAAGTACCCCCCTGAAAAGCTCTCCTTTCTCCCCTACATAACCACCACCCCTCTATTTAAGAACAAAACCCCTGCACCCGGGGTTTGCCTCCCAAGTCTTCTGCAACAGTTCTATCAGAAACAACCCCACACCGCTGACACTGCTGACGAGGTGCAGGGTAATTATCTCGGGCTCTGGGAGCTGGTACGGGAAATCACTGGAACTACAGTGTAATAGTTTTGTAGTAAATGCAGCTCTCCGCCTGGAATTTGCCACCGGTAAGGCGCAGGGATGCCAGGCGTGAGCTTCCCGGTGAGTAACGCTGCAACGGGGGAGGAAAAGTCTTTTGCTAAATATACATAAGAAAAAAAAAGTAATTCAGCGTATGGCCAACAAGATAAGGAAATTAACAACTCGTTTCCCCCTTTTAACCATAACGGCTCCTCCCTTGGCGACAAGCGACTCGCAGCAACCGATGGGCCAGGCCGGAGCCCCGCGTCCCGGCCGCGACAGTCGCGACTCTCCCGGTTCCTCCTCTGAGACAACTCGCACCGCGGGAAGGGGGTTCGGGGCACTGCGGGGAGACCCCGGCGGGGCGACACCCCGACAGCAGGACCGGCCCGGCCCGGCCCGCTTCCACCCCGGGCTCCCCCCTCAGCCCCGACCCTGACGGAGCCGGCTCCCTCCTCCCCCTGACGGACCCGGCCGCCCCCTCCCCCTGACGGAGCCGGCTCCNGGCTTCCCTTCCTCTGAGGGTGGTGGGACACTAGACCAGGTTGCCCAGGGAGGTGGTTGAGGCCCCTTCCCTGGATATACTCAAGGGGAGGCTGGATGAGGCCCTGGGGAACCTGGGCTGGTTGGGGGTGTCCCTGTGACTGCAGGGAGGTGGGGCTGGATGACCTTTGGAGGTCCCTTCTGGCCTGGATGATTCTATGATTCTGTAATTTACAGCTTTGATTGTTCTGGAGTGGATTATTTAGACAGAGTTGAATACTAGGAGCATCTAAAAACTCTAAATAGCCTCAGACAAGGTTGCTTGGTGGTTAAATACTGTGTTCCTCAGACAGCCCCTGGCTGCAGATGGCCAATTTAGGATTTAATTAATTCAGCCCCATGTGATGTCAGTCGCTGAGCAGGCTCTGCTGCAACCTGCCTCCTGTCACAGGAGACACAGGCTAAGGGCAGCAGGGGATGCAGAGCTGCAAATCCCTACGTGGATGACTCTTCATCATCCCATTCTTTAACCACAAATGGGGAAAGAACACAACCCTCCGAGCTAGAAGGAAACAAGACACCAGGCTGTAAATAAGTTTTACTAAAAATAGGGGAACAAGGAGTTTGCAAAGTTGGAAGTATTTACAATCACTGCTGAAATATCCAGCGTTGAAGCAATTCACCCAGGCCTGGTCACAAACCACAGAAAGGGCAAGAGCTTTGAGACATATTCCACGTTATATAAAGAACCAAATCAATTTCAAAGTCACTCCTAAGATCTGCCAAGGAGGTACCTCTGAAGAGGTCCTAGGCTATCGTGGTAAGCCAGCCAAGCCTGACGGAGTAAATTACTCCTGGACTTAGCAAAAACCATCCTGGGAAGGATGTGCACACTGACAGCACTAACATCAGCCAGTTTTCCTGCTGGATTTACGGAGCCCCTGGGTTTGCAGCTCTACCTGTAAGAGGCACCACGGCACAGAGGGTTTCACACAGGGAGAGGACTGCAGAGCTGCTGGAGATGCAGAGACATGGTAACCTAGGGTTGATCTTTTTCAGCTCTGCAGTGTGAGTCGTCCCAGGGGAGAAACCAAAACCCTTGGTTTCCCTTCTGCAGCACACACTGGAACTCCATCAGTCTGACTCTTACCACCCAAAGGGACCTTCAGAGCTAAAAGTCCTTGCCAGCAGAATACATGAACCTGCTGCTTTCAGATGGCTTATGCAGAAACATCACAACCCCAGCAGGGTTTTTGCTTCTTCACTCTGTGCCAGGAGGGTTTCGCTGGCGTACTTCTGAAGCAGCTCCATCTTCTTCCTCCGTACAAGAGCTTCCTCAATCTGCAAATATAAGAAGAGGGTGACGTTCAGCTCAATTGAGAGGCCGAAACCCAGCATGCTTGTGCTTGGCTGTTAGGACAGGAGGAAGAAAACCACAGGAAGTGGACTGTGAAAGCCAGAGGTGTGTAAAAGCAGCTGAATTACGATGAGTCAGGAGTTCCTTTTTTGATCCAAGCAGTAAAACAGATGCCTCCATTCCAGATCTACCCTCCCAGCCTTTTTAACGAGGACGTCAGCCACCATGTTATTGTACTCTCAGTGCAGTCGCTTGAGTTCTGACTTTTGTTTCAAGCATTGTCTCAGACAGAGATTTAACAAACACAGAACCCGTGGAGCTGAGCCACACCAGTGCATCCCCCTGGGAGAACAGTTGAGCGAGCGTGCCCTTCACGTGAGCAACAGCAACAAACCTGTGGCTTAGGTTTTGTCTAGAAGTGCCAGCAACACATCATTCTTTAAGAAAGATCTACTAAAGATCTCCTACCAACACGCAAGACTTGATTTTATCTCAGTAATGATTCTATATTTGTCCAAACTGCACACAGCATCTCTCAAAAGTAAGTGTGCTGAACTGCAGCTTTTTGTAATTTAGATCTAAAAAGCATAATCCCACAGACATAAGGAATGGAGAGGTGTGCCACTGAAAAACAGAAAAGATTACACCGACTGTCGTCTAACTAGAAAAGATCACTTTGTACATCAGTGATTATGTATAAGAAAACCAGTTCTGACTCTGGGTTACACTCCCCACTTCATTAAGAGAACACCATTGGCCAGAGAGCAATGTTTTTCATGATTATTCCTCTCCCACAGTTTTGACAAGCCATGGTGTGTGTGTTTTTGTTAAACATGCAGGATCCCGACTGCACAGAACACAGAACTGCTGTCTGACAAACCACCACACGCTGTGTGATGCATCTTTGTGCCCCCCAAAAGACACGAAACTCCAGAACTCCTTGCCCGAGTTGTATTTCAAACAACCTCTCGCTGCTAAGGCAATACATACCCCACAGCACTTTAAAAATATGAGAGTCAATTCAAGGCCATGCCACCAAAATAACTTCTGAGAGCAAATCCTGCAACTCAGAAATCATCTCATTAAATTTAAAGAGAGTCAGACTGTCAGCAGAAAAACACAGTCAGGCTTATCATAAAACAGCAACACTTTCCAATTCATGTCACATTTATGAAGGTTTTGGAAATTCTGAGGTGAATTCTGAGGTTCTAGCAATGGCACCAATACTGTCATTCCAGCCAGTTCCACAGCATTTGCAAGAGGATTAAACAACTGCAGAGTCGAGTCAGAGAACTAACAATCCAGGGACACTTCTACTGATGACCTGCCGTAAGTAGAGACCTCTGTCCTGCAAAAGCCTGAGTGTCTCTGCAACTTCATTCTGTCACGTCTTACCTCCTGTTGAGATGGCACTGGAACATGTGCAATAAATTTCTGTTGGCCTTCTTCACCTTCTTTTTCCTTGCCACCTTCCTCATCAGACTGAAAAGAAAAAAGAGCTACGTCAAGTTTACTTTTTCTAAAGAAGTCATCAAAAACCTCTTTGCACTTGCTTTGCCAGAAGGAATCAGAGCATGATCAACCCCACAAACACAAGCAGCAGGTGAACAGGACAGAACAACAAAGGAAAAGGACAAGCACCACATTCACATCCTGAATTATATTATATCCTATATTATATCCTGAATTATCCAGAATTATTGCTTTTGTTCTTCACAGGGCTTTTCCTCTGCTATGGCACGGGCACAAATATAAAGCTATATATTCCCTCCTCTTCCACAGCTCTCTGGCTGCCTCAGCAAAAAGCTATAAACAAAAGAGGAGCCAGTGAATCAAGAAGAAAACAAGTGCTTTAAAAATGTCTGTACTGCTTCTTTCTCACACCCCAGAGCTGGGCTTATGGATCATGAGACAATGCAAATAAAACAGGGTGCTGCAGGAACCACCACTTTCACCTTATGGATACCTCCTTTTTATTGTTGTGATAAACACACTTAGGTAAGGACCAGGAAATAAGAACTAGCTTCTTTGTACAGAACTCCGAAAGCACGCCAATATCCTCCCTCACCTCTTACTGGGACATCAGGGAGAACAAAGAAACAAGAGCCACATCCCTGGAAGTGTTCAAGGCCAGGCTGGATGGGGCTTGGAGCAACCTGCTCTAGGGAGAGGTGTCCCTGCCCAGGGCAGGGGGTTGGAACTTGATGATCTTTAAGGTCCCTTCCAACTCTGACCATTCTATGATTCTATGATCCCAGCACCAGCAAAGCCTCGCCGTGCCAGGATTCAACTATAAACAAGACCCCAGCAGCCTCTGGTTTTGCTGTGTGCTGTCAGGGTGAGATTACACTGCACACAAAACTACTCTGGATGCAGACTGCACCCAGAAGCAAGGGTGAGCAGTGTTCACACCACAACCCCTTACACATACAGTGGCAGTGAAATCACAAGGAGGTCTCGGCCGTTAGTTATTTCCCACTGGAGGAGGATGTCCTCCCCACCTGCCAGCCTCCATCACCCTCTAAACTTGGAGCAAACATACTCAGCTACAACTCATTTTCACCAAACAGGGATAACTGTACAGTAAATTCAGCAGAGAGAAGGGCAGAACGTGGCAAAATAACTCTTTGTCCAAGAAGGCAGCGTGGAAGATGTGAAATGTTACATCCCCCTCATCATCACATACCTCGTCCTCATTGACAGCATAGATATTTACTTCCTCTTCCTCCTCTTCCTCACCCCTTGCAAGTCGTGCTTCTCTCTCCAGTTTCCATTTTTCCACTGCTTCTGCTATAACTGATAAGCAAAGGAAAATGGGAAGTTGAAGCAGCGTGGTCCCATTTCCAAAGCTTTTCCAACAGACTTAAAACTTTCTGCTTAAATCCTCTACATCAGTAACTCACACTGTATAACCTTGATGAAGTTATCTAATTAAATCAATGCAGCCTGAGCACACCCCAATGCCAGCGTTGTGAAAGTGTGGTGCTTGCTAATGCCTTCATTTGGGAGCATTTTAAACTGTAAACATTATGGATAAACATCAACCTACTTCCCAAACTGAGTAACAGGGCAGTCACATGGCCAGGCTAAGAGGCTCTGAGGCATGTCAAACACCTATAGGAACGTTGATCACTGCGTAATTAAACATGATTACGCTCATTAACGTGACCACCCATGTTAGGTCTCTTTCTTTTCACCTCCTAAGTGTATTTCTCTTCTTTTGTAGCACAATTCCAATTCTATAACTCGCTGGTAAGCTGCTGGGTCTCTCCCACCCAGCAGAGCACTAAACCAAATTTTAAGAAGCTCAATGAGTGACATCACCAGTGTTTACAAGCCCTGGGGAGGTGCAAGACTAATGCAACCAGGCAGCATGAAATGCCTGCAACAAGAGGAATCAGGAGTCACTCCCCCCAGCTCCCAAAGATTAGGCATTAGAATGCTCTCCCTGAGAATCTCAGCTATTGTGCCTTAATTACACATTCATCATGTTGGTTCTGTTAGCACCTTGGATAGTTCAAGTGGCACCATCATCACAGATGATCATTTTCTTAAATAAGATGAGCTACCTCTCTCTCCTGTCTGCAATTAGCAAGACAAACACTGAGCAGGAGGCTGTTGCAGGAGAAAGACCACACCACTCCCCTCCTCAGGCTATCAGCTCTCTGCCAGCCAGAAAACCTGCCTCTGCTTCAAGGCTTGAGGCCACGCTGCAGGACACAGATAAATGAAATCATTCCTTTATTCCCTTCTTCCTCCCGGTCCTATCATCTCACCACCAAGGCATGATCTCAAACACACAGTGCTGGGAAGATCTCACACGTGGAGAAGGGATAAACATTAAGACATGGATGAGCACACCAAGCATTGCAAACGGTTACCAGCCCAACAACTTCTCGTCATTTAAAGAAGTCACTCCCTGCAGTTTTGTTTAAAGTTTTTCTCTCTCATTCCTCAGCTAAATTCTTGAAGCTGGTGGGTGGCCTTTCACTTAAATCTATGAAATTCCAGAAGGCAGCACACAGTGCTGAATGTTAAAGAGGGTTTCAGGAATCAGACTCATAATCCTGATGCCTTTACCTGGCGAGTCAGTAGAAACAAAGCTGGAGAACTAAGTGAACAGACACGTGGACAAATATTACCTATTGAGAAAGCATGGGTTACACAGGAAAAACATTTACAAATGCATTGAAGTTCTGAGAGAGCTGGCATGATAAATTAAGACAGGCCACCTAGACTTCAGGATATCCAGAAGGCCCCCTCTGATCACCAAGAAAACTCAGCAGCGATGTTTATGGATAAATAATTCATAGAATCATAGAATGGTCAGAGTTGGAAGGGACCTTAGAGATCATCCAGTTCCACCCCCCCTGCCATGGGCAGGGACACCTCTCCCTAGAGCAGGTTGCTCCAAGCCCCATCCAGCCTGGCCTTGAACCCCTCCAGGGATGGGGCATCAACAACTTCCCTGGGCAACCTGTTCCAGTGCCTCACCACCCTCACAGCAAAGAACTTCTTCCTAATATCTCATCTAAATCTCCCCTCTTCCAATTTAAATCTGTTCCCCCTTGTCCTGTCACTCCACTCCCTGACCGAGAGTCCCTCTCCAGCTCTCCTGGAGCTCCCTTCAGATCCTGGAAGGCTGCTCTCAGGTCTCCCTGAAGTCTTCTCTTCTCCAGGCTGAACAGCCCCAGCTCTCTCAGCCTGTAGGTGGTACAGCCAGTTTTCACAAAGGAGGGGGATAACCACTTGACTTTCATAGATCTCCCTGCTGCAATCTACTCTTTTGCATTTTTAAAGATGAAAATGTTGGGGTGGGGGGTGGGGGATCCAAAGGAGATTTTGTTTGAATAGCAAATCACTTCCTGACAATATTTTTAGATTTAGATGAGATATTAGGAAGAAGTTCTTTACTGTGAGGGTGGTGAGGCACTGGAACAGGTTGCCCAGGGAAGTTGTTGATGCCCCATCCCTGGAAGTGTTTAAGGCCAGGCTGGATGGGGCTTGGAGCAACCTGCTCTAGGGAGAGGTGGCAGGGGGGCTGGAACTTGATGATCTTTAAAGTCCCTTCCAACTCTGACCATTCTATGAATATTAAAGCATTAACAGTAGTAAAGACAAAAGCAGACTGCAAAGCAGGCTGTCCCTGCCCCCTGAAATGCCTTATGCAATAGCGAGTTGGGCACAGCTAACTTTGGAGTCCATCAGCACTCCCTTCTTGGACCTATTTCTGCCAGTTTTGAATCCCACACCCACCTTTCTTTTCATGTTCTTGTTCCAGCGGCTCCAGAATCCCATCATCTTCATCCCTGTAACCGTAGTATTCCGCATCGATGGATTTCATCAGCTCAGCTCGGGTTTTCCGGGGCGGGGGGAGAGCTGCAAGAACACAGGACTGTTTTTCACGCTGGAGCTCCAGGATGGAGCAAGGCTTCTCTATATAAAGGGAACTAAAAACCATCTCAAGCTCCCCCAGACCATGTAGTATTTCCAGTCATTTTCCTCCACAGGTGGCAAACAGGAGCTGAGTCAGCAAGTCTGCCTCATTTTCAGGGTCACATAATTCCCACTCATTCTGTGGCAAATCCAAATGTAAAGTTTTATATACTTACACCTAGTTTTTCCTATTATGAAAGCTGATTCCTGCTTTTAAAATTACATTCAAGCCATCTTTTTTATGACCTCAAGAGTACAATCTAGAAGTTATTCAAAAAGTTAACTTGTTATGCTGGAAGGTTTCTACAGAAGATTAGTCCTTGCTGTTTTGAACTCCTGGGAGAAAAGTTTCCTCTTTTCCATTTCTTTAAATTAAACTGTAAACAGCCAAAGGTGTTCTTTGCCCCCAAAACACAGCATTTAATTAATTACTCCTGTTTAGCATTTCATTCAGCCAGGAATATGCTGTTCCTGGCATTCCCCACAAGCAGCAGATCTCTTACTCAAGAGATACTCGAGGCAGGTTCATGTCTGGGAAGGGTTGCTATTTACTTACGCTCCTTTTCAAAAAGTTCTCTAACTCCTGGCAAATCCTTTGCAGCTCCAAAATATTTGTAACCTCTGTTTCCTGGAACTTCTTTCCCTTCGTGATCCAGCATTTTTGGTCCAATCCGCTGGAAAATAAACAGAACCAATCGTTTAAAACTGGATTCCTTCTGCATCTTGTACTTCCTGGGCCTCTTCCTAGATTAAAGGATTGAGGAAGGAGGTAAGTTACACCAGTTCAAACAACCCCACAAGTAAAATGCCCTCACAGCTTGTTTTTACATCCATTCTCTACTTTTAATACAAATCACAGTCAAAACAACCACGTGGACCACACCTGATCCACCTTGAGATAATCCACCCAAACCTGCCACTCTCTGTGCCAGTATATCCAAGAATCAGACCAGTGAGCTTTACCAAGTGTGGCAATAAACTAAATTTGATGTTTTGGTAAGTGAGAGCTACTCTTGTTATTTAATTTTCAGCAGTTCCAGGATCTGAAGGGAGCTCCAGGAGAGCTGGGGAGGGACTCTTGGTCAGGAAGTCTAGTGAGAGGACAAGGGGTAATGGTTTTAAATTGGAAGAGGGGAGATTTAGATGAGATATCAGGAAGAAGTTCTTTGCTGTGAGGGTGGTGAGGCACTGGAACAGGTTGCCCAGGGAAGTTGTTGATGCCCCGTCCCTGGAAGTGTTTAAGGCCAGGCTGGATGGGGCTTTGGTCAACCTGCTCTAGGGAGAGGTGTCCCTGTCCATGGCAGGGGGGTTGGAACTGGATGATCTTTAAGGTCCCTTCCAACTCTGACCGTTCTATGATTCTATGTTGGCCAAGCAACAGCCAAACATCACACAGATTCCCTCATCAGTCAATTTACTTGCAAGCAGAACAACCAGGTAGGACAAAATAATCCCCACTTACAGCATAATCAGGACCTCCCAGCTCCTTTATTCTGAATTCCCAGTGTCCCTTCTCCCTCAGAAGTTTGTTTATCTCATCATTCAGGTCCCGAATTCTGAATTCACCTAATCCAGCTGTTAAAGACAAAGGCAGTAAATTAGGCAGCTTGCTAGAAGCACCAGCATAATTTCAGAAATTATGGAGTGGAAACAGTACAGTTTCCACAAAATGCCATTGCTAATGGAACCCCTTACGACTGGAGAGTCAAAAAAATAAAACACAATTAAAATCTTACCATTTTGAATCTGTGCCACTTTCTTGGAAATTTCCCCAATGATCTAGATAAATAAGAACATAGAAGTTAGTTTCTCAAAAAAATAACAAACTGAAAAGGCTAAAAAAAAAAAGAAAAGGCATAGAAAAACCCAACTTTTAAGTTTCCTTTTTGATCCAGAAGGTGGACCTGAGCCTATGAATTTCAAATATCAACACAGATGTTATTCAGACACAAAGACAGTAGCTCAGAAGCTTAAAATCCAAGGACAGGGTTTTACAGGGGCCCATGTGATGGGGGCAGGAGCCCCTGAAGCACAGAGAAAGGCTGAGGGAGAAATGGGTTTGATCCATCTGGAAAGAGGAAGAAAACTTATTGCTGTCTCGTGGAAGGTGTAGAGAAGGCAGAGCCAGCCTGTTTGAGAAGGGCATGACAGTGGGACAAGCAGCAACAAACACAAGTTAGAACTGGGGAAATTCTGATTAAATTCAAGGGGGAAAACAAAATCATGAAGGTAATCAAGCACCGGGGTTCCCAAAAAGCTGTAGAATCCAAATCCCTCAAGGTATTAAAAAATTCTGTTGGGCACAGCCTTGAGCTGTGTGTGGTAGGTCCTGCTTTGAACACCCTGGTGAGCCACGTGATCTTTGTTGAGAGGTATTAGTTGTTTAGCTTAAATAATTTTAATTACAGCAAGTTACTTCAGAGTTATAACACGGTGTGATTTTTGCTATTTGCCTGGTTTAACTTGGTATGAGCACCTAGATTTGCTGAAGCCTTTAGGCTGCAATCAGGCTAGATTTTCTCAGTAATTTTCCCAGCAGCTGGCACAGTGCTGTGTTTCCTTTGTTAGCAGAAGGAAAACAGGAAAATCTGATAGCAGGGCTCATATTTTGGTAGTGTTTCCCCCAAGTCTGAGACTTCTCAGTTCCCCACGTTCTGCCACTGAGCATAGGTGCACACGAAGCATAAACCAGGAGATCAGGAGGTGACAACCCTCAGCAGAGACTGCAAATCAAGGAGATAAGAGCAGCCAAGGTCTGCCTGGACACAGAAAAAGAATCCAGCACGGTGTTAGGAAACCCCAGATCCAAAATTCCCACTGGCCTACAGGAAGAGCAGGTGCAGAGATGGCAAGAGCCCAGGAATTTCTTGGTTTGAGGCCCCTCTCTGCAGGCACCCAGCCCAAGCTGGCCCTGCTGCTGAACCTTGCGACTCAATTCTTTCTTTTTACAAAATCCAACACCTGAGACTCTGCTGCAGGAAACCCAGGGTCAAACCCACAGGAGGGAGCACGCCAGGGAGAGAGAAAGACAGAAAAAGTGTGTCTGTGTGTGTAAAAATTTGCAATCAGGCTGCCTAAATAGGAAGTGCTAAATTAGAATACCTATTAGCTTAATTAACATTACCTGTCGCCTCCATTTCTCAGCTTTAGGCAACTCATTACACTCCGAGGCCAGGAAAGGTCTTCGCTCCTGTTTGACAGAAAGTTTTATCTTGGCATCAACACACTCAAAGCACTTCACACAAACTTTATTGCTCAATGAATCCCAAACTGTGCCAGCAAGCTCCATGGCCTCCTGCTCCCGCCCATTTTCAACAAGTGGAAACCAACGATGCTCTACAGCCCTGCCAAATTAAGCTACCACAGAATATAGAAATCTACTTAAATCCACTTTATTCAAAAGAAAACCTGCCACCTGGTTTTTTTAAAGTACCTCAGAACCCTCTCCAACACAAGTAATGTTCTATTTTGGGCAGCTGAATCATCACATCGTTTCCACTATGTCAGAATCTAAACAAATTCCACTGCCTTCCAAATAGCTACCAAGTTTAGGCCTTGCTTTCCCAATAATACTTGACATTATTATCTAAATAATGCCAATTTATTTTCCCCCAAGATTATTTTGTTTCGTACTCTCCCAACTACAGTTTATCCAAAACACCTTTTTCCCAACCTTCCCATCACTCCGTTGACTGGCTTATACAAACAAATATTCCATCTTACCTCCAGGACTCTGTGTAGGGACCTTTCCCTACAGTATTTCCACAGCTCAACCTTTTCTATATTAAAAAGCTCTCTTTCACATAATTTAAGAGAAACTCTATTCCATCTGCCCAGGAAAGTTGTTGATGCCCCATCCCTGGAAGTGTTTAAGGCCAGGCTGGTTGGGGCTTGGAGCAACCTGCTCTAGGGAGAGGTGTCCCTGCCCATGGCAGAGGGGTTGGAACTTGATGATCTTGAAGGTCCCTTCCAACTCTGACCATTCTAGGATTCTATGATCTTATTCTCTGCCTGTAATTCATGGAATCTTTTCCACTGGAGTTTCCCCAAACTGCTATTTTCCAGTTCACTGCTTCACATTGCTTGCACTCGGGTGTAAAACATCATTTCTTGAGGTGCAAACATAAGGCACCTCGGTCAGTTTCCAGAATTCCTTTGTTACCCAAAATTAAAAATTATAAACCTGTACCAAAACCCTCCCAAAAAGTTACTGAGAACACTTTGATCCCCACACAAATATTCCTGCAATTTGAGCTGTGATTCAGTGAAGTCCTCATAGGTAAGCTCAGGAAGTGTGGAAGATGTTGGGGTTTTTTGTGGTGGTGTTTTTTGGGGTTTTCTTTAAACTACACATTCTACCTGCACTATATTAAGGAAAAAATTGGACAATTTTCACTTTCTTCTCAGCAGCCCAGCCAATACACCTCTGAAACACAGACATAGTTTTTTTAACGGGTTAAGTAGTTAAGTTTGCCTCTTCTGTTTCACATCACTGCTAATTAGTCCCGACTCCAGCTGCTTTCCAGACTCCTAATGCATCTGGCAGATGACCCTTCTGACAGCTGTCATGCAGCTCTGCACAGGGCTCCTGTTCCATCCTTGATCACAGCTCACAAAGCTTCAGTTTTTTCACACCATACCTTAACTTTTCCTTCTTCCAGCTGAGCTTGCCGAAACCTCGCCAAGGCCGTCCTAAAAAACCAAAGAAAAGCAGCAGATTTACTTTTACAAATCTACTTTTATGCATCTCCACTTTCCCAGGAGCAAGTTCTGCTCTGCATGTTGAATATGGACTTAATTACAGCCCACAGCTGTAATTGTTGAAATGGGTCAGGTGGAGGCCACCAAGATGATCAG
>VXBW01006847.1:0-106370 GCA_013400375.1 Thinocorus orbignyianus
TTCCTGACCAAGAGTCCCTCACCTCGGCTGATTTCCCCCAGCCCCCATGCACAAGCGCATCCCTAAACTGCCCAAAGGGGCCTTGGAGCTGCACAGGAGCTTTAGCCCACAGGCCACCAAACCTCCTCTAGTCTCATTTAAGTTACGTGACCCATCATGGTCTCGTATCCGATGGTCAGCTCCACCCTACTAGCTGGGATTGACTCCTTTAATTTTTCTCCTCCTAATAATTCTTCTCGGTCTGTTTAAGTCAAAAAACATGCTGACAAAGCAGGATATTTCCAAGGCATCTTAAAGCCTTCTGAAAGATCTATGTAGCTCTATTAACATCATTACATTCCCTCTGGCCTTCTACAGATGTACTTTATATTTGGTGTCCTCCAGACTTTCTGCCGCTCTGTGTTCACAGCAAACAGCAAAACCAGCCTGCAGTCTTGGGGCTCTCATGACTTTTTACCTTCCTTTGGATAAATATTTGCCATTCCCTAGGCAGTCAGTGGACTTGTTGCCTAATTCAGCTGCAGCGTCAGACATCACTGAGCTCTGAAACACTCAATTACCTTTACCACTCTGGCTCTTACCTACTGCAGCCCACAGGTAAGAGGCTACTGGAAACTATGCAAAACTCTTCTCCCTAAGAGGTGAATTTTCCTAAGTATTAAGTTCTAAGCTGCCTTCTCAAAATCTTAAAAAAACCCCGAAGCCCTTAAAGGTAACTATTCTTTCTTAACTTTTTCTGATAACATTAGAAACAATGCCTTTCACAGAAACCTCTTTTAACCTAGGAGCATTCTGTAATCCAACATTTTCTTCCATCCAGTCTCAGCACATCCCAGCACAGAGCAATGCTTGCATATAACAAACAAGAAAAACCAATGGGAAAATCATTCTGGAACCACCAGAGAGAAAAAAAAAAAAATGAAGAGAACACCAGAAATTTTAATAAAGAATTTATCTGATTCTGTAGTGCTGCTCTTCCTGTAAGCACGGGTGGTAACCAGGATGCTTCCAAAATCTTTGACTCCTATGACCTATCATAAAAGCTAAAGATGGTGCAGACTTTGGGAATCTCCCTTCAGAAGGGTGGCAGGACCTGCACCTATCAGAAAAGAAAACCCTGGTACAAGCACAAACACTTTTATCAATCTGCCATCCAGATTTTGGGATGGAGAGTATTTCAGGAAAGGTGCATAGGTCAGGGTACACCCAGTACATAGCCAGACTTACATCTGCTTCCTTTCTTTCAGAGCTGCCTTTCAGTGAAAACTTCTGTATTTGACTTGTTCAATGAGAAAATCAAATCAAGATTGTTTAGCTAAGAAAATTGCAAGCTCAACCCAGTCTCTGATATGCAAGTAACAAAACCATTTGCCACTTCATTACCTTACTGAAAATACTGGAATCAAAACTTATCTGTCAATAGTTATAACCATGCATGAAGGAGAGTAAAGAGGTTTGTTCTTCATACCCAAATGACAGTCCAGACTTTGGTAAACTCTAACTAAAGCATTGCAGGAGTGTACATAAACAGGTGAACCTACAAAATGATTCTTTTTCGGACTTCCTCTCTGTTCTTGCACTAATTGTCATTATTGGCATCCAAGAGAAATAGATCTGGTTCTCCAACTTAACATCAGAATTCCCTGTGCTTTCCATCAGCTTCAAGGCAAAATGTGGGACCTGTACAGAGAATGATCCTCCTCCTCCCTGCAAAAGTCATGACCTGAGAAGTGCTGTATGGTCATTCTTGGGAGGAAGGCACAACTCAGTGATGCGAGACATTTCTGTCAGTCCTCTGGGGCACAGCACGTTAAGAGCTAGACCGCACAACATTGAGTTTTCATCTTGTTTGAAAAGACCTTCCTGTACTTCTGGCCTGCCCAGGACATTGTGGGCACAGGACTCCACACCTAAATGCACTCAATGGTAGCTCCACACAAGCTCGTTTTGCATGCATGAGAGCGAGCACTTGGAGCTGCTTTGTATCTCATGCAAAAACAGGTCAATAACCAGATTGCTCCTTCAGTTCCTCTATGACATGTTAAGAACCTAAATTAATAGCAACTTAATAGCAGAGCTAGAATCAAATATTCCAAACGCTTGCTCTTACCACTTCATCATTAGCAAAATGCTTTTACCCATAATTGTTATCATTAGGGGAGAAAAAGCAAGAATGTAAACAATGCTGAGCTTGGTATGCAAGGGGTGGCAGAGCCAAGGCCGGGATGCAGATGGCTCTGCACACTTCTGAAAAGGAGAGACAACCAAGGAATGCAGCTAAAAATTAATGTAAGGATGTAATACTGTGCCAAGTGCTGGGTAAATGTGATGGCAGCCTGAACAGCCATAATGTAAGTAAAGGATTCTCAAAGACATTCTTTTACAAACATTAGGGGTTACAAGCACTACTTTTTTCCTTTAAAAGATGCAGTATGGTACTGCCTTGATCAAAACGACTCATAAGGAAGAATCTGTATTACGCATATTTTTCCCTTCAAATTGTGAAAGTATGCCTTTAATTATTAATTAATCTTTCTAAGAAGTAGCTGTCATGACTGCATTTCATGTTAGGATTTGTCTCTCTCTGGTTCATTGAGATGACTGTAAAGTCTCTGATATCTGGAATTCACTCTTTCACAAACTGCAACACATCAGCTTTGAAAATCCACTCTGGTTCCTCACTGAATGGCCAACTGTTCTGAACAAGGGGAGTTACTGGAAAAAAAAGATCTGCTTCACACAGATAACACGATTCAAAAATTGCATTTTAGATCTTTTTAGTCATCATTGGAATTTTAAAACTGCATATTAGAAATTGTATCCCACCTTGTACTGCATTCCCTCCTTCTGTCCCGAATAAGTGAGAAAGATCAAAGATTTGCTGGCTCACTAGCACATGTTATGTTCAATTTTCTTCTGTCACATTCGCGTAAGTAACAGCAGATGTTGCTAGAACATTCACGAGTTTAGTTCTGAAGTGTGCAGCCAGACATTTGTCAGGCTAATTTGATTTCCTGAGGACTGGAAGGAGAGTTCTGCTGGATAGTTCCCCATCTGCGACACAGAGCTGCTCTTGCCAAATTCACTTGGAGCCTCCAATGAAGATGTTCTCCTTTGGATTTTTGCTTAAGGCTGTTTTTTTGTTAGTTTTCCTTAAGAAGTCTTTCTTTTTTTTTAAGAAGTCTTTTTTTTTTTTTTTTTTTACCCCTCAGTAACACTGCCATAAAGATGGGGAAAAGCAGGTTTAGGAGAACAACAAAAAGACAACTAAATCCCAACCAGATGATCGCGATCTTTGCCATCTCAAATGCCTACTAAAGCCAGCAGGAGAGACACACAGAGATTTCAGTGAAGGAATTCTGTGTTCTCCCACAGCTGAAGAAACATTAGGACTGAAATAATTACATACATGTCAGATGTAAACTTTCTTTTTAAGGACTAACAGCCTGCAATCCATTTTCTGAGAGACTACTGAAAACAGAGAGAAACTTTCTCTGTATTTGCAGGTAAAAGATTAACGCGCACCTTGCAGTGCCTTCCAAAACCTTCAATTTTCTAATCAGTTTTATGATGATTACTCATTATATATCTGAATTTGTAACAAAACTAAATTCTAGTAAGTTCTTACTGCTAATATTACTTTGGAATAAAAACATGTCCAAGTCTTGTATAGGGATGGAGATGTTTATGTATTGGGGCAAATTATGACATCAAATGAATTAAGGCATGATCTCAAAACTCAAAAGAGGTTTCCCAGTGCTTCCTATATGGCTGAAATGAAATTTGTGCACACAAATTGGGAAGAAAAAAAAAAATTAAAAGAAACAAGGTAGTAACATGCAAAAGCCCTCCTATAGAGGGGTTGCATCTACATGTTAAACTTTAGACAAGTGTTGAACTTAGCATCTGAGACCCAGCGAGATACCCAAGCTGCAGACTTACACATGGACCAAAACACAGTGCAATAAAGCCCATATTTCTCAAGCCTTTAAGGGTTTTCCTTCCCTAAAACCATCCTGGGAGTGATGTTGGAAGGTGTCTTGAACAGCACCTTCACCGAGAGCCTTTGAGAAGCGAGAAGTAGGGTTAAACCCTCTTAATGGTCTTGCACCCGGGTTACCACCCTCTCATTTCACTTGATTTTTGCTCGCTGCCTGCTATTCCCTTACCCACTAAGGATGCTTGTTCCCAAGCCCGGCACTGACAGGGTGGTGACAAGGCGGTGACAAGGCGGTGTGGGAGCTCCCCCTGCCGCTGGATGCTACAGCCGGGAGGATGCTACTGGAGGATGCTGCGGGAGGATGCTGCCCGGGAGGAGGATGCTGCCCGGGAGGGGAGAGCAGCAAGGAAAAGATTATGCTGGGATCTTTAGCCCCACGGAAGGGCCAGCTGCAATACTGACAAGTAAAAGGAAACTCAGACAAGATTAGGATTTGCTTCCCTTCGCTCCCAGCTTCTACTCACATAGAATTTTAGGGGGGAGTGTGTGAAATTAATACATGGACTGATGAGTTTTGCTCTGCATAGAGGAAAACCATGGTCTCTCCATACAGACAAATTTATTACTAATTGCAGAGACTTGAACTGTATCACCATCTCCAGCATGGTCCCCAACTAAATTCCCCCTCCTGCGGCTGTAACCGGCACAGGAAGGAAAAGCTGCTCTTCCCTTTCTTCATGCACAGAATTACAGAAATGTAATACAGCTTAATCCAACTTTCTCCCAGTATGTATGTTGATTTATAGGTTAAATTACTGGGGAAAAAAGACACCCAAGTATCTTACCATTCATTCTAAAATGTAAAACTCAGGTCTCAGGTTAAAACTCCTACGTTTATTGCAAAAATAGCGAAACGTTTCAGGATGTGGAAAGCTTAGGCCTGAGTTGTCTCCTGTCTGTTACACGGATGAGGAAGCATGACTGTTGTCTATAAAAGAAAGGTAAGTCATCTTCATAAATATCTCCAAAGGACATTTAGCTCAATCAGCAAACCAGGGAAACAAGCTATTTAGCATAGTTTAGGAGCTGCAGTTTACATTTCAAGGTTGAATGGTGGCTTAAAAAAGGAAAACAAAAGAGGCTTTGAAATTCTTCCTAACCTTCAGCTCTGCTAAACATGAAAACTAACTGCTGAAGTCTGGGCAAGTGATCTATTTCTCAGCACTTCAGAAGACTTAAAACCCTGTGCAAATGACATTGACAAAGATGTGACCCATGTTTTCTAAGCTTCCTTTACACAACGTGGCGAAAACCAAGCAGAACAGAAACTCTGCCACAGGGACAAGAGTTGAAGAACGAAGTCCCTTGATGAAATGCACTTTTTCTGAACTTTCTCCTGATTTTACTTCTTCTTTTGCAGCATCTCCACAAACTGGATGATGAAGAAAGAACTGACTCCTGCATAGTCAAAATATACCCCTTTGATGGAGGGTTCAGTTACAACTACAAAATAAATTGGGAAGTTTTTCTGGTCTTCCTCTCCAGTCAGAATTTTTCACCTCCCACTGCCACCACCGCTAGGAAAAGCATTTTAGCCACGAAGGGAAAGAGGATACACTCAATGTTTTACAAGATCTTTTGCAAGCACAGCTGACCTGACTTAAGTTAAAAAATGTCACACAGTACTCACTGAAACATTTAGGTTATCTACGGCTTCCCTAAAACACTGCCATTTTTAGAAGCCAAACCACATTCTAAACTACTCTTCTTCTTCTTAGCAATGCTTTGTCAAAATCAAACATGAGAAATCATGGAAACTGATAGAATTAAAGGTCTGTCCATTAAAAATTAGCTAATTTTCCTCACAGCAATAACAAGTTTTTCTTCAATTCAGGCTTAGTACTGGACATAATCTTTAGCAGCGCCCTGAAGATGTCCAAAGACAACGTTTTAATTTTAAGACAGCAAACACAATCTTCTTGCCCCAATTGCCACTGCATTCTGTGTTTCCATCTACAGTAACAATATTCCCCTTCCCAGGTCTGACTGGACAAAGAGAAATACCGAGGCTGGCATCTGCACTTGAAAACGGCTGAGACACAAGCAACCAACACAAGCTTGAAGTCAGTGCTTAGAGCTGGGCAGGATTTCCCCAAACACAAACAGGTTAGGAGCAGACACAGGCTGGCAGGTTTGTGTGATTCCTCTTTTCCTGAAGCAGAAAGAAGGTCTCTCTGTAGAGGCTTGGGGAGCTCAGGTTTTATTCACACCGAGCAGGTAAATGCAGTAACAGGCTTACAGTAAGAGTCCAGTCAAACTCCTTTCCCAAAGGAGCTTTTTTGCTTATTCTCCTTTCCAAAAACACCCATTGGTGTTTTGCTCAAGTAGAATTCCTCTGGTACCCACAAAGGCTGGTGCAGACACTGTTAGACTGATTTTCAAAGCCGCACCTACGCTCCCTCAGAGGAACGGGGGAAAGCTTCAGTGTGGAACAGCTGGAAGAACAGTCAATATTAAAACCAAAGAACTATAGATTATCTCCAAGAAGGCTAAACAGGGGGGAGATTTCCTTTTTCCTGCTAGACAAACAACCATATATGCCCAAGATGGGTGATGATCAACACTCTTTACATGCTGAGGCGACTTGCTGTCAGGCAGAGGCACCCACCTGTGAATTTCACGGAAATTTTTTATGTTCTACCCTGGCAAGCCAACTTTTAACAGAAAAACAACTCTATATTTTTATTCCAATTCTACAGCCTATGAAGATTTTCTCATTTTACTGACAAAGATTTTGTTAAGGTTCCTGTAAATTGCAAAATGATTCTGTGAAACCGAGAGCAGGCGCAAACCAAAACCTGGTGACTCAAAGCCATCTCCTAGGACACACCTCCCTGGCAGCCCTGAAAGCTAAGCCACTTCAGCTGGGACTGTATTTAGTGGGGATGCAGAGCACTGCAGGAATAATGGTACTACTCAGAAAGTTATCTTTCCCTTGTTGCTGGAAGTACAGTCCTGAGACAGCACTGTGGGCTGTATTTTGCTGATTTCTTCATAAACCTTTAATGAGAGCCCAGACCTTTATGGAAATTAACAATATCTGGGCTTCGTTTAACTACAGCATCTCCAACAGTTCCTATGTTCTGCTCAAATGCCAGAGGGAGTCGCAACCTATCCATTGAAACTTCCCAGCAGATACAGAGGTATTCCTTGTTTTCTATATCCACGTGAAGCCAGTGTCATCAGGACACCACCACTATTTCGGGAGCTATCAGAAAACAAGTTTCCTAAGAAACGAGGCCCTGGCTGGAATCAGTGCTCACAGCTGTTCCTTGACAGAAACCCTTTAGCTCTTCCAAATCTGTTTTCATTTTATCTAACTCTGCACTGTTATTGGGATTTCTAGAGGTGCACTCAGACTGCTGTCCATAGCCTCAGGCAGTATGTTTCCTGTGGTGATGGTGTTACCTAGATACACAGAGGAAAAAGCCACAAGTTCTTTGTCACCTGTAACTCAAAGAGGGATATCAGCACATTTGTAAACAGCAGAAGTTTCACTTGGGATGGAATGTCACCCAACAGGAACAGATTAAATACCGTTGTCATTAAAGTGCACACACACTTCAATGAAAAAGCATGTTCCTCTCTCAGCTGCGCTGATGCCCTTCAATTCCAGAGCAGCTTCCCACAGAAACAAGGCTTCTGTGACCTGGGTATAAGGGAAGGAAATAGAGGAGCCCAGAAGAGCTTCTTAGTCTGTTTTTCCCCCAGGAATTTCTTAACACAATGATGATTTTCCATCAGATTTGCCAGAGAAACAAGCATCTTTAACACAGTTACATCCCTGCAAGAATCAGGAAAACCACAAGCAGGTAGAAGATAAATACCCTTAGGCTTCCAGACTAGACCATCTAGTTTCAGGAACACTCAAGAAAACCAGAGAGGTCATGGAGCTTGTAAAATGACTACAGAAGAGTAATCCAAGTCAATTAGGATCCATAGGAAGATGCAGGGAAAAATATTTAGCTTCTGTGCAGAATTTAATTACTACTTCTTCTAACTACGTAAATTAAATGTCTAAGAATCTACACAAAGTGCATCTTTGCATGTTCAACACGCTGGTCACCCCAATTAAATTATGAAGGGCAACGCTCAGCAAGCTTTCAGAAAAACTAAGGAAAACAAGATCTAGAATTACTGATATTTTTAGAACCTAAGAAAATAGTTTAAAGTAACCTCCTTTGAAAACAAACACTTACAAGCCCTTTTTAAAACACAGAGCATCAAGAAACCGAGTAACTACTTGTTTGTTTGTTCTGCAAAATTCCTTCCAGGTTCCTTTTCCAGGCTAATGCCAGTTCTGCTTTGGTTTGTATAAAAAACTTGGTTGTAGATATTAACAGTAAGTGCAGGTTACAGAGAAGGGTGCAACAACCCTTCAGAAGAGAGAGAAAGTCTTTGGAGTTGCTGCAGAAGTTAAATATACGTAAAACAAAGCCACAGCAAGTCCCCAGCCCCACCTGGCAAGCCTTTGGCTTTGCTGCTTCTTCCCCTGCAGTGTGCATAGAAAAAGCAGCAGCACAAATGAACTTTTGGAATGAAAGTGGGCATATTAACGCTTTTAAGACAGACATTGGACCTAAATATTTTTGCTTAAATAAAAAGCTGTGATCTAAGTTAGGGAGACCTTTCAAAAGCTACGAGCAATGTGTGAAAATAAGTCAGTATTAAGAATTCAAGACCCCCACTTCTTATGGACGTGTGAAGAAAACACATTAAAAAAAGGATTTTAGGTTTTCTTTTTTTCAGATTGCACCTCACAAATGTTTTCAAGGCTTTTGAATTGTTAACCTGTTTAAGAAAGGAATGCTTTTTGACCATCTTCTTGGAGGATGGACAAAACGTATCTCTACCAAACTGTAAATGAGACCATTCACACATTACACATAAAATATGCATGTGATGTGGTAAGACAGGAGTTTGCCACCTTCTCATTAGTTACAACGAGGACTGCCACGACGCTTCTCTAGAACTATTTTCAAGCACAATTCAGTTCACTGCTTACTATTTGTTCTCCAGAGATGCTGAAACTCACATAAACTGGCATTTTTAAATGTCATTAGATAGTTTTGTCCAGAATGTTGCATTTAGACAATTTCTCTTCAAGATTTCGTACTTGCAAAGTACTGTTCATCCTCTCGCCACGTTTACACACCACAAAGCAGCTGAGAGAGTCTCTCCTTCCAGTTTTAGCTGAATCCTTTCCCAACTCTCTGAAGAACTGCAAGAAGCGATACTGACAGCAAGGCTGCAAATTCACTCCCATCCACAGGAACAGCTACCCCTTGCACGCACAGACTGGGACCGTTTTACAGCCAGGTTTTTCACTTTAATCTTATTTCTAATGATGTAAACAGCTGCTTATAAGACGGTCAACCAAAGTGTGCCTCAAAGACACTTGGCACTACATACAATCATAGAATTATTCTGTTTAGAAGGGACCTTAAAGACCACTGAGCCCTGGGCAGGGACGCCTCCCNTTCAGGTACTGGAAGGTTGTTCTCCCCAGAACATGGGGAGGAATTCCAGATGAATGCCTCTTGAACTGGTTTCCAGAGCTCTTCTACAGCAGCAAGAGCTCTAGAGCTTTCAAGGTGTGTAGTTCTGCCTTCTCCACCTCCGCTGCCTTTCCCATTCCCACTCCTGCATCATGCCCTTCCAGGGAAGACAATAAACAGCAACCTTGCCCCTGTTCTTTCAACATTTTCTCTAGCAGAGGAAGACTGCTTTCTGGATCAAAAAATGTTTAGACTTGTAGAGGCTTGGAAGCTTATGGTCACAGTGGGAAAAAGGAGTTTTCCCTTGTTTTGTTATCAATATGCTATCATGGGTTTTATGAAGTTAAATAGGATGGTTTGCAGTAAACCTAGGTGGGATGGAAATGAGACTGCTCCATCCTCTTTACACTGATTTGTCTTCATAGTCAGATCAATCTCTCTGTGCTGTAATGACTCAACCTAAAAGGATACAGCTTTATTTTTTTTTCTAAGTATAAATTTCTTGCAGCAGAGCAAGGATGGGATCCTTGCAAGCAGAGACAAATACAGCCATTTAGGCACAGAACATGTTTTTAAAATTGGCATTTTATTCCTACTGTATGAGTCAGCTAGGATGACTTTCTGGAGGAGGCAGCCTGCTCTAACCAGTAAATTATACCATTCTCTGTTTTACCATCAGTAACTTTTACCAAGATCACAAAACCTTGGAGGACACCGTACAATCCTCTGCAGGCTGTATAAGCTGCTTTCCAAAATGGACAGATTCTGTTCACTTAAAACTTAGGACAGTGAATCACTCATTTTGGCACCTGTTCGGCATGTGCTAGAAAAACAAATTACATTTTTCAGTTCTGTCAATGTCTGGCTCTCATAGCCACCTCAAAAGCCTTTAATTCCCCATCTGAGCGTTTGTTGGATTATTCTCAATATCCATCATTCTTCAACCTCCTAAGCCTGACTGGATTTCAAGGAAAATGAGGTCAACCTGACCGAAGCAGGACAATTTAAGTGAAGCCAAATGTTCTGGAAGTCTCCTCCAGAGTGCACTCATGTCAGTAACCATCCTTCTGCAGATTTGAACAGGCATTAGATTGGGCCCCAAATGCTTTTAATTCTTGCAGATAGAACTTTAACTATGATACCTGGCTTTACAAATGTACTGCTTTAAAACACGTCTCACTCCAGAGAAAACTATTTAAAACACCTGTTTGGTTTGGGTTCTTTACTTCTTTTATCTTGATTACAAACGGCATATTACCTTCATAGAATCATAGAATGGTCACAGTTGGAAGGGACCTTCAAGATCACCCAGTTCCAACCCCCCTGCCCTAGACAGGGACACCTCTCCCTAGAGCAGGTTGCTCCAAGCCCCATCCAGCCTGGCCTTAAACACTTCCAGGGATGGGGCATCAACAACTCCCCTGGGCAACCTGTTCCAGTGCCTCACCACCCTCACACCAAAGAACTTCTTCCTAAGATCTCATCTAAATCTCCCCTCTTCCAATTTAAAACCATTCCCCCTCGTCCTGTCACTAGACTTCCTGACCAAGAGTCCCTCCCCAGCTCTCCTGGAGCCCCTTCAGATCCTGGAAGGCTGCTGTAAGGTCTCCCCGGAGCCTTCTCTTCTCCAGGCTGAACAGCCCCAGCTCTCTCAGCCTGTCCTCACAGCAGAGCTGCTCCAGCCCTCTGAGCATCTTGGTGATCCTCCGCTGGACCCCTTCCACCAGGTCCATGTCCTTTCTGTGTTGAGGACTCCAGAACTGGACACAGGACTCCAGGTGGGGTCTCACAAGCGCAGAGACTGTTCAAGTTCACCAAAACACCAGGCACACCATGGGAACACGCCTCCCTGCCCTCCCCTGCCAGACCATTTCTCTCTAGCTTCACAGCTCACCATCTCTGGTCACGTAACCATCATCTTATTTGACCTGCCCAGCATTCTTTAGGCGCCTTTAAGAGCTTTCTTTGATTTCTGATATTCCCCTGTCATCTCTCATTATATTTTACACTCGACAATCCATCAGTAACAAGACAAATCTCTCTTTACTGTAGCTTTTCTGCTGCAATTTCACTACTTAGCACTGAATTAAGGAAGCAGCACCAAATCTTCCTTTGTGTTTGCTTTCTTCTGATGAGCGAAAAATATATATTCACTCTATTTTTATAAGACAGATGAATTTAAAATTTCCCCTTAATTTTCTTGCTCAAGCGTAGCATTTACCAAGTAAATTCTTTCTCTTATGTATTTTATAAAACCATGGAAACAGGAAATTGCATTTACTCATGTAAATTACACAGAGGAAAAACTGCAAGCATTTGGTAAATATTATGAGGTACAGAACCATATTTTTACTTAATTTTTTTTTTTAAAGATGGGTGAAAAGTAGTGGTTTCTAATTTCTGGAAAGAGCTTCAGCAGTAGCTGACACTGAATTCATCTCCCATCAATTTTGCAGTTGCACATTAGTTAGATCAGTAATTTTGCTCAAAAACTTTTTAGGGATTCCATAGACTCTGGTATGATTCCATTAAGCCATGACTCACAGTTAATGAATGTTCTTCCAATTCTCACTTTTGCAGAAATAAAATGTATGAATGAATGAAGTGATCAGTTCCTGAAGTAAGGTTGCCTTTGTAGCACTGCAGAATCATTTCAATACTGACCATGATCAAACTGTCTATAAAGCAATTATTATGATTAGTTTGAATTTATTAACTGGATCTTGCCTAAGTTGTAGTCGTTAGTCACACAAGTGTTACAGTTATAGCACTTCTGTATAACAAGAACGATTCTAAATGTGCTCCCAAGACCTTAAAAAGAAGAGCTGTTTGCCCTCTTAACCAAAGAGATGACAAGTTATGGATTAATGCAAATTAGGTAAGGGTAGATTTTTTTTCCTTAGAGACAGAAACCATAAAATTGTACCCATTTTCAGGCTTAGAAGTATCAGACAAAGTACTACTTAAGATATCCTAAGCCCTTCAAATTATTATTTCTTCTGGTATGAAAGTATAAACGGATGTTCTACATAACCTCATATCACTACCACCTCACAAAAACCATCGGATTCAGAAAACATAACTTAGAATATCCTTAATCTGGCCCATGCAAACAACAGCCACAGCTGTAAGTAACCCAAAGGGATTCTAAGGTGTCCAAAGTCTGCACGCTCAGAGTGGAAACAGGCTGACAGGGAGCCACACTATGACCTTCAGTAATAGATTAATGAAGGGAAAGGGGAGGGTGAAGATGCCTCTATCACAGAATCATTGACTGGTTCGGGTTGGAAGGGACCTTAAAGACCATGAAGCTCCAAGCCCCCTGCCATGGGTAGGGACACCTCCCACCACACCATGATGCTCCAAGCCCCATCCAGCCTGGCCTTGACCCCCTCCAGGGATGGGGCAGCCACAGCTTCCCTGGGCAACCTCTTCCAGTGCCTCACCACCCTCACAGCAAAGAACTTCTTCCTGAGATCTGACCTACATCTCCCCTCTTCCAATTTAAAACCATTACCCCTTGTCCTGTCACTATACTTCCTGAAAACGAGTCCCTTCCCAGCTCTCCTGTTTCTTTAAACAGAAAAGGGTTCACAACCTTAACACAGCAGAACTAGTGCTCTGCCTGTAATGACGATAGGCCTTTTTTTTTTACTAGCTCTTAAACACCAAAGGCGGCAAATTACAAGGATGACTGATCCTTTGGTTTCTACATTTAAATATCTAACTGGAAAATCAGGGCAGTAACCAAGTAAGCATTAGCTTGAGGTCACTATACACACCACACACAGAAGCAGAATATTATATAAAGTACAGTTCTTAGGATCTTGGTTTTATTTCTTGTGAGCTTGTGTGAAGTTAAGCTGTTTATATTTCAACTACAGCGGAGGCATTAAGGTGACAAAAAGACCCTGATCAGTTCAAAGAAATCCATTAATGATTAGGTATTAAGATTATAAATTAATAGAAATAATTTTTACAGTAGCTCCTTTAAATTTAATTCCAAATGTTATCGTCATACACTTTAAAATCAAAGTTATCAGGGGCTTTCTTCATTACTGAAACTGTGTGTGTGTATACACAAGCAAGTCTTAAATACCAATCTGAGCTGATATTGCATACCCTCTAGCTTGAAAAGAGCAGGTACAGGGAGCTAGTAAACTCCCTCCTGTTTTTTCTTCCATACTTTATTGCTCTTACAGGGGGAGAGAAAAACCTTCAATTGCCTTTTCAAAGCAGGAACGTGGAGAGAATAATCTTGCTTTACAGTCCAGGTCCACCTCAACTGCCTCTCGGGAACTAGGCTGAAGCATCTAAGCTAAGAGCCTGCACACCTCCTCTCCTACTGCCAAGGGCAAGATGAGCAGGTGAGGACAGCAATCAAGCCCACTTCATTTCCAACTTGCCACTTGGTGCTATGTGACCCTCCGCAGAGCAAAACATAGGCCTTAATTACATGCCTCTCATACCTAATGCAAAGTAGGACAAATATTGGACAAAGAGAGGTACACATGTCATACAGAACTAAAAAGCTGCTCCTTAATACCGGGAAGGAGTAGAGGTGAGGAGCAATACCTACTCTCGCTTGTCAGCAAAGTACAAATAACACATGAGTATTTGCAAAATAGAAACAATAAGTACTTGGCAACAATAGCTGAATGCCTCCCATTAATAAAGCCTTTTCCTTTATTTGCTTTAACATCATCATTACTGCACTTTTACAGAAGGAGGCGTGCCCAATGCAAACTCAGGCTTTTTCTTTTTTAAATGAGAATTGAAAAGATGCTTCATTCCAAGCAAACAAAAGAAATGCAAAATCAGCAGCGTAAGCATTAAAAGCTCTGAATTAGTAGTTTCCTCCAGAAAACTCTTCCAGAACTGCTGTGGTTTGATTGCTTCTGCCCAGCCTTCTCTCCACCTGGGCTATGGGCAATCACGAGCCTATGAGTCTCTGCCTTACTCCTCTAACTGCCAGCAGAGCCATGCTGACCTCCTTACGAGAAAGAAAAGAAGCTGGACAACCTAAGGCTCCCAATGCAAGCAGAAGAAAGGCAGAAGGAAAGAAATACAAGAAAACAAGCTTTCTACTTTCCATTCATATCTCATTCTCTCACTATTTTTTTATCACATCCAGCCCCTCCTTACAACTTGTCACCGAACCTCACCCACCCACTTGGGTTTCTCCTCCCTCGTGGCTAAACACAGCCTGGGATAAGGCTGCCCTCTTCCTTCCTCTTGATGAAGTCTGTGTAGAGTACAACTCTACACAGAACAAGTCTTTATTGATTTCTCATCAAATATAGAGTTGATGGCCTTTAGAATAGACTTGTATCACCACAGCACTAATTCCATGGATGTCAGCAGCGACACATGGCTATCCACATTGAAACTGGAACAAGCAGATTGCATCCTTCGCTGGTGAACTGCTCTGATGCAGGAACGCCTTCCACTTAGGAAAAGGCTGTATTCAGAGATGATGACTGTGATTGTGCAAAGATCTTCCTGAACTGGTATCAAGTACAGCCACACAGCTCCGCTGAATTTACAGCAATGACAACCAAGGCACAGGCTTTTGGATTTTACAGGAGACAGCCCTGTGACGTCTGCAATTCTCAGGGAGTATTTTAGATCTCGTGCTCTAATACCTTCTTCCTGTGCTGTACAAAGCTTTGCACAGAAAAAGCTACTGATGGCATAGAAAAGTACAGCAATCAGTCTTCTGAGAATGGACATGGGAACACTTTTGCCTTATATTTATTGAAACAGCACATTTGAGAACAAGACATTTGTCTTGTGCATTGTGTATGTGAGATGTTGATGAAAAGTTGTTTTATTTAATTATCACACCACCACAGCAACACACACACTTAAGACTAAATTCAAGTGTAACTAATTTCAAAGTAGGAATGCATAAACTACAGTTTGCTAGATCTAGAGAGCCTAGCAGCCCATGAAAATTTGGGATACCAAGTTGAAACTAGGAAGCATGTACTAAACCTGCACCCCAAACCAACGATGTGCAAACGATGTGACGTTGCAAATGACTTTCCACTGATGCAACAAGATGTCCAAGTTTCTGAATCAGAAGAACAAAGTCACAGAAGAAGGGCAGGCTTTTAGTTTGGCACCATGAAGAGTGTTCCAAAATACGGTGTGCCAAAATAGACCACAGACTCTTACTGTTCTTCTGCAATAAGCAGCCCAGCTTTTATGGGAATGACTTATAAAATACACAGTTCTGCTGCTTATCCTGCAGCATCAAATATTTACTTGGGCTCCAGGTCACGTTAATGAGGAGAAAATTAAGCTCAATTTGAAAGAAATCCCAGTCTTACTTTAAGCCAAATCAATTCCTAGTTCTTTCACTGTTCCTTCCTTCCAACATTAGCAAGAGAAAAAATCCCACTCACAATAGTACAGCCAAAGAGAAAACAAGACGACATCAACTCTTCCAGCTTTCTATCCCAGCAGACTGATTAAAAGAAAAATTAAATCAAATCCATGTTTATAATCACGTCCACAAAACTCAGGTTAGTTCAAAAGTCAAAGTCTTACATGAGACTCCAAGCAAAGCAATTCCTAAAACATTAGGTTTTATTTCACAGCTCCAGGCAACAGGAGTGCCCAGAGATTGTTTTTCTCCAGAGAAGGAAAAAAAAGAAACAAACCCAAAACAGAGAGAGCAGTCAGTCTCACCTTGATGGAAATAAGTGAAAATTAATTGGCCAAACCCAAATACCTACCAAACATCAGGCTATTAAAAACCAACAGAACAGGATGGGCTGATAACAAGTCGTGTCAAAAAAGAGGAATCCCTTGATGGGCTTCACGACCTGGGTGGAAAAAGATGAGACCAGGTGGAATGTGGGAACTGGCTGAGCACAGCCAGCCCCAGCCTGGGCAGCAAAGTGCCTTTAGGGCACTGACTTTGTTCTTTTGGAGAATGTATTCCTGGCCAACACCTTCCCTAAGGATCTTTGAAAATCCTTACAGTTGATGTGTAAGGGGGTAAACAAAATAAAAAATTGTTCTAGTGATCCTGTTTGTTTCTTGTACAAAAGTTCAGGCTTCCTTAGAGGTTACTAATAGATGTGATATTATAAGATGTGACATTTTACAGAGAAGTATTTTTAGCTAAAACAAAACCAGTATTGCTTAAAGCACATTCTTAAAAAGAAAAGAAAGTCCATCCACATTTTAAACAATAGCATTAAACAAACTAAGGACCTCAATCAGTTATTTCAGGATATGGTATGTAGGGAAAGAATTGTCCATTTCAACACTGAAGTACTGACAGCAGAGGTGTATTTACATTTTAGGAAGGTGGAAAATAAACCCACTGTATTTTTTATGTGGTACATTTGTGTAGATTTCATACATTCATGTATAACCTCAGGTGGTAATCAAGCTGACTCACATTTCCTGCAGGTAATGTAAGAGTTTTTTCCTATGTCTGAATTTAGACACATTATATTGTGGAGAAATTAAGGTTTCAAAAAGAGAAGGTGGCTGCAGTGTGACACCAGGGCTTTCCCTCAAGGACAGAACAATCAGTTGAAGTCAGATCACCAGCAGATACATACGTTTCATCTAGTGGAATGACAAACTACGTGCATGCCTTCTTTCTTTTGGAAAACAGAATTACTTTCCCCAAAACCCCCAGGTAGTGCTAGCACTGCAGTATACATTGGTATATGTCTGCACAGGAGTACACACACACACAAACACACAGAATCTCAAGTGGACTTAATTAACCAAAACAAAACCTGGAGAAGTAACCACTTGGATTCCTCCTTCCAGAATGAAGTGAATAAATCGGGACTTTTTCACCAAAAGTAGCCAAGTCTATACAATCCTAAAGAACTCGTTTATCACTAAAATAATGTGATACACACTTAGTCCCCCAAATAATTAGGGTTACGTGCTGTTTACTGCCTGCTGTGACATTTAAAGGATGTGGAAGTACTGATGTGGGCAGAAAGAACACAGTTCACCATGAAACCACTAACAGTCACCCAAGAGTCTGCCTGCCTCCTGATGATGATGATGATGATCCGGACAGGTACATCCCTCAGGCAACACGAAATTGTCATCTCAGAAGGTGAAACTCATGCAAGAAAGACACAGAGCTTCCTCATACATGGGCCTAAGACTGTGAAATGCTCCCGCAGAGGAGTTTATAGTAAGAGCAGATTTCCCTGGCAAATGTGAACGCACTTCTGCAACCTCCACGAGTCAGACTCAGGAATGGAAGAGAGATCCACTTCGGAAGGAGAGTTTCAGTGAGCTGCCCTTCAGGTTGTCCACCCCCACCGTTCAACCAGGAATAGCTCAGGAAGAAATTAACAACAGTTCTTTCCCCCAAATTCCCAGGCAATGTTAACACACTGTACACTAACCCAGGGGAAGCTACGGCCTCTCTACACATCTCATGTACAAGTGTTGTAAAGCCTTGGAAAATTATTAAGCACTGTGAGAAGAATGGCACAGACATACAAAGGCAGAGGCAGACAGCGAGGCTGTGACTGACATAACTGACATTTCTTCTTCTTTTTTTCTTTTATTTTTAGCACCTCCTCCACTGGACAAGCAACACTCCTTTCACACCTCCTCTGAACTGTTAGCATTCAGCTCGGCTTGTGAGTAGCCCATCCTGCCTAAAATCCTCTTGGCTTGTGGACTGTATTCCCAGAGCAAATAAACATTTATTTTTTTTCTGCTCAGAAGTGGATTTCTTTTCTGAAACACAGCATCTCAGTTTCCTCTTCCTGGAGCTTCACAGGCTAAGGGGCTAACTTTAACATTTAGAGACAGTAAGTGCAAATACACAAATATTTAGGTGCTTGCTATTTAGACAGTTTCCTGTGCTCCTCCCAGGGGCAGTGGGTAGGTGCTGTGGGCAGACTAGTGCAATCAAGAAAAATCTCTCTTCCCAATGCAAGATCTTTCAGGGGGACCTTTTCCCAGGAGTAGTCACAGGAGACAAAAAGTCCTTTGGGATTCCTAAGGGTTCAGCACCTCTTTCCAAGACATCCAGCAGCCTGTTTACCTGGCAGCAGCACAGACAACCAGCTGGTTTGTGCTCCACTTCCACACTTGCCCTTGACAAGGTACCCCACTGCCTTTATATTTTAATATATTCCCCAATGGCAAGAAGGTATGAGAGTTAAATTCAAGGGATAAATGACATGAGAGAAATTCAAAAGTATTTTGGGAGGCAAACAATGCTGCTACCATTGTGACATCTGGAGGCCAAGGAGAATCTCCCTGGGTGCTTTCCCACCGGCAGAACAGCCTTCGGCAAATGCTCAGGTTACTCCCAGAGAGAAGGACAGGTTCAGCTCTCTGATGAAATAAGGGGACACACATCTTGCCTGGAAAGATGGAAAAGCATGTGCCACTTTATTCCCTCCTGATTTAATAACTTGGTAGCATGAAGAATCTTCCGCGACTTTGTTGAAACTTTTACCTCCCCCAAAGTGCAGATGAAGGAACGTCTTGTTCTTTGCCAGAGGGACAATTCTAATAACATATAAACAATGTGAAATGTTTAAAACATTATTAATAGATAGTCTTTATTGCAAAAATCATGAAAATACATGAAACTGGCAGTCCTTGGAGCTGAATTCCTATAGACAAAACCTCTGTCTGTTTTGAAAAGGTATTCAGAGAAAGCTAATAAAATAGTGCTCTCCCATTTCTTATCTTTGCTCTGTGACTGGAGGAAAAAGGAAAACAGATTTGAATAATAACAAGTTAAAACTGAGGATTTAAGAAAGAATGGCACCAGCATGCAAGTGCTGGTAAACAAAGAAGATTTTGGTGAAGTACATTTTATTTACCCAGTTCTTTTGTGAACTGTGTTTTTCTGTATACCAGGAAAACAGTTTGACTTGATAGTACTTGATCCCAGTTGCCCCAAATATCACCAAGTGGTGCCCAGTGCTACAATTCTGAATAACAAGAGGTTTTTCCCTCATTCACATTCAGACTTGGATAGCAAAAGAGTTTCTCTTTCACTGCTGAAATATCAAAAAGATAGGAAATGCAGTGCAGAGATTTTCTGGTGCCCAATTAGGCACAACCTGCTTCTTTTGGGGAGTTCCCTGAAGTGGCTGTGAAATCACATGGATGATAAATGCAAGCACGAGGCAATGGAATAATAAACAAAATAACAAAAAATACCCCCAAATCAGAAGACCCAGAAATCTTTGTGTGAATGACTATGATACTGCTGTAATCAAAATCTGGTGGAGGTGGTCTTGCAACTGGAATGCTGAAGTCAGTGGCTAATTCAGAACTACCGCCACAGAAACACTGACTTGAAGTCAAATTAATATTAGTCTCACAGACAGAGATGATCCTGGGCAGTAACCCTGGCTGGAAAAGCAATGGAAAAAACACATGCAGATACAAGAAGTCAGCAAGTCAGGTCATCAGAGAAGCAGCTGGTTCAAAGTGATGTTCAGCTTGAGACCTTGAGAGGTGAAGCGATGGCAAACAAAAGTTTAGGGATATAAATGAATTTCAAGACCAGGGACATCGGTCTGATGGGGCTGGACAATAAGGGCTTGCAAAGCCCTCTTCAAGGTCAGGGAATGGCTGGAGCTGTGTGTTAATGGATTGAAAATGGTGAAAGCTTGTGATTTTTGCCAAGAAAGAGAACAAAGTGAAGCATTCAGAAGCTGGAGGAAGGGGGATAATACGGGAACATCTGCCTAGAGAACCTTCTCCTGCAGGGCAGCAATTGCTGTAAGGAGGTTACATCAGGCACAGGCAGCCTTACATCAACTGAAGCCCTCTCTAGAGCCAAAATACCTGCACATCTGACATACAAGCTGTTAGAGACATTTGCTGTAGATCTTCACCCCTTTAAAGCTAGAGTTTCCAAGAGGCCCTACGCCCCCCAAATCTGCTGGTCATTGAAATGAAATATTATCAACCCTTCCTCATGGTTTGCAAGGGTATTTAAAAAAATAGGATCCTCACAAAAACACTAGTGCCAGAAAGCTAACAGTGGCCCAACAGACAACAAATAAGAGCTAGGTTTTGATTAAATAACCCAAACAACAAAACCAACAAGAGCCAGCAAAACAGAGCCATAGAATAGGTCCAGGAGAATAAAGCAAGCCCAAAGCCAAAAGGTCATGACTGGCCATCACAGGACTGGCCCTGCTGCTTTTCTTGCTCTAATGATGAGGCCAGGCACCAAGCCAAAACGTATGCCATAGGGGAAGTCTTCCCACCTGGTTGACAAAAGGAGAGGACGGAGCAGATGGAAGTCCAGAATTTGCTAACCTGAACCAGGAATTAATACACAATTAGGTCGCAGAGAGAATAAGGAAACACTGGAACGGTTTGATAAGAGAAATGACAGGTTTAGCAGTGTTAGGGAAAAAAAAAAAAGAAAAAATTAAAAATAAAAGAGCTAGATGGAATCTGGCTGCCTAAGTAAAGGCATCAAGCACCATTTTTGATGCCCTGCAGTATTCTTCACCCATCATCCATCTGCCACTCAAGAAGAAATCAGTTTCCCATAGGTTCTGACTCCCACCTGCAAGCTGCAGGCTGCCATCTCATACCCCAGGTCATCTCATGGCCTAGGAGTCTGCCTAAGAGAGTCTGACTTCTGGGAGGAAGTATCTGTCTATAGTTCATGATGACTGATCTTTCCAACTGACAATCCACAAAGCTATAAAGCTATTTCAGCCTTTCCTCTCACAGGCTTTGCAGAAGACAGAAATTTCTGTGTTACTCTCAACACATTCTGAGCACTCTAGGGATTGAGCATATCATTTAAGTGAGCCACGAAGCCTTTTCTGTTCTACTCTACGTAAAATCTATTTTTTCTGCCCTTCTCTGTAGCATTTAAGTTCAGCAGTGGAAGAGCCGCACGATACAGATCACAGCCCTGTGACATGACAAAAACCCTCACTCACAGCTGCCAGACCAGCTCAGTTGACTCATACTCGGAGTCACTCTGATCTGGGGGTAGGAAGGGATTCTGTGCTTGGTGAAAAATCACACAGAGCTGTTTTGCTTTCTCTTTGCTCAACGAGAAATAATTTACCTGCTGAAAGGATCTGGTATATCTTACTGCATCAACTCCTTACCAATGTAAGGACTCGCAGGCACTGGTAGCACTCCTGTTCTCAGCTCATGACAGTTTCTAATCTGAGGAATGAATTTCTCATTCTTGTTGCCCCCCAACCCCCCCCCTTTTTTTTTAACTGAAGTCTTGGTGCCTGTTCTAAAGCATGCAGGTATAACAAATGACCTGTGAGAGCCAAGAGGTCAGTTGGCATGCCACAGCTACAGATCTGTGAAGCATCAAGCAGTTTTTAACTGTTATTACCAAGCCATTGTGGGGACAAATCATCACATCCATTTTCTTACTTAGAGAACAGTAATATTTTTAAAGGGGCCAGAGCAGTAGGGGAAATCATAGAATCATAGAATGGTTAGAGTTGGAAGGGACCTTCAAGATCACCCAGTTCCAACCCCCCTGCCATGGGCAGGGACACCTCTCCCTAGAGCAGGTTGCTCCAAGCCCCATCCAGCCTGGCCTTAAACACTTCCAGGGATGGGGCATCAACAACTTCCCTGGGCAACCTGTTCCAGTGCCTCACCACCCTCACAGCAAAGAACCTCTTCCTAATATCTCATCTAAATCTCCCCTCTTCCAATTTAAAACCATTCCCCCTCGTCCTGTCACTAGACTTCCTCACGAACAGTCCCTCCCCAGCTCTCCTGGAGCTCCCTTCAGATACTGGAAAGCTGCTCTCAGGTCTCCCCGGAGCCTTCTCTTCTCCAGGCTGAACAGTGATAATACAAGTTTCAATCCTAGAACACTATTCTCTGCACCTTCACCAAAAAAAAAATTGAACCTATGTCTTCTATTATCCCAGAGAGTTGTTAACTACCAGGCTAGAGTAAATTCCTAGCATAGAGGATGTCTGTCTCACTGTCGTCCCATTAAACTAACCCTTAAATTATTATACAAATATTTAAAAACTAAAGCAATTGGCTGTCATCATTTTGGAAAGCAATTAGAAAAGGCATGAAGTTCTTAAATTTTCCTTTGTGGTTTTGTTAAACTACAAAGTTGGGAAGAGAATAATTAGTAATAAGGTTGCAAAGATAATCTCTTGTGGTCACAGTCGATATCAGCAAACACATTTTTCTTACATTATCCACCTATTTCAGAGACAACTACAGTTCTCTCCCTATGGTCCCCAGTAACCTTCAGACTGCACAGTTTATTTAGCCATTAGTTTTTAAAAAAATATTTACACTTAAAATAGCATCACAAACTGTGGGAGCTGTTTTATACTGCCTGTAAGAAGAACTGTTAGTTACCTTTTTCTCTTAATTCATTAAAAGGTCAATGTTCTTAATAGCACTTAATTGCTGAATCTCTACACAAGAAAAAATAGCTTGAGGGTTTTTTTGTCATTAATTATTGAAGCAATCGGTTGCCATTTCTTTGCAGCCCCAGTAGTTTCCAGAATCAGTTTCCTACTAAAAGAAAAAACGACAAGTGCAAGAGAGAAAGTGAGAGAGCAGGTAAAGACTTTAGAGCCCAGCTGTGCTGCAAAATTGAGGAGTTCTCCATATTCTCCAAAGGGGAACTGAAACTCACATTTGCCAGTCACAGAAATCCACAGTGGTTACAGAAAGCAGAGGAAATTCACTTATTCTGGTAGCTGTGCAGACAGAGAAAGCTCAGAGCCTATTTTTATAGTCAGGTTCTGTACAGATCTATTAGCACACCAGGCTTCTACCCAGCAAAGCAGATATTCTCAGTCTTCATTTCCAAATGACAACTGGACTCAGGTAACAGCCACTCGTGTGACTGTTTTAGGCTGGGTTTTGCAAGTCACAAAGACAACTCAAAGTTAATGCAACAGGGCCTGGAGATCCAGACTCATTGTGGCAAGAAGTGCCTGAGCAGAGCACCTCTGGGACAAACAGCTAAAGCTGTGCCTGCTACACCAAGGTCATTCGTCACTCCACTTTGTTCCATCAAGTTTATTCACATGCTAAAAATAAATGCCATAGATGTCTTTTACAGGTTGAAACGTAAAAAAAAACCTAATAGATAAAGAATTTCTCTTTCAAGTGACAGTTCAGATAATTATTCTTTTCAAAATCTGAAATGTCATTTATGTCCTGGCTTGAAATAACTTTTAACGTATTGTGTTTAGAACAATCCCTCCAGTATCTTGCAGCCCCCAAAAGAATCTGTATTTTCTTTATGCAGGATACAGGTCACACACACAAATATCCACGAGATATGGAGCAAATGTGTAAAAAGCTCATAGTTTGCATAGAAAAAAAAAAGAAGTAATAAATATTTATACTTATGCTGTGGTTTCAATACAGCTCATCTGAAATATCAACAGTTTCTACATTTGTGAATATGAGAGGAAAGCAACATTAAAGCTGCAAACTGGAAACTACCAGAGCTGCAGCCAACTTCTCCGAAAATGGAAAGGACTTTTAGGAGACAGATGTAGCAGAAATTCAGACCTCTCCCTGTGCCTCTCTGCTGGAAAGAAGGGATGCAATATCTAAAAAAACATGGAAATGTTTATAATAAAAATAAATCCTTCATGGGGAAATTGTTTTTCCTCTCAGTGAAAACCACAAACTGTTCAGAGCACCAGTGATCATATAAGCCTGTCACTAAATAAATTCTCATCTCAGTCAGGATGATGAATTCCTGTCTGGCTCATCTTTCGGCTGCTTCTCAGGAAGCAATCTGAAATTCCAACCACTGAGGGCCCTGGCAGGAGGAACCAAGGGCAGCTCCTCAAACCCCTGCTGAGTCCTCGCCCCCGTGGTGGTACCCACCAACACATCCCTACCAAAGGTGAGGCCCAGCCTGCTGCTGCCTTCTTACAGCCTTGATTATCCAGTGTCTCTGGGTCATCATCTCGTCATCAATTTTACTGTTTCTTGAGAAAACGAATTTGCAGGGGCAGTGACAGGGAAAAAAACCCCAACCAAAACCCAAACCCTTTTATACGAGATTCCATCCTTTTTTTTAATAATATAAGCTGAGGCACTGCTACTGTTATACTTAATTAAAACATCACTTTGCAAAAGCCTACTTTGTTGACAGCTTAAGACAGAACACCACCACAATTAATAAAGCTAGAAGAATGATAGTGCAAAATAATGCTTGGAAAAGAGGGAGTCTGCTGACAAAGCAGCGAGAAGTAAGAACAAAAGGGGTATAAAATACACTGAGGTTATAAAAAATGAAAAGGGAATTTAATATTACTGTGTGACAAACAGAGTCTACATTTATTCAAAGTATTATTGAAGTTTGTTGCTCCCCTTATGAGGAAAAGCCTATTCAGAGGTAACTTTTGATAAGTTTTCATGGCAGGAAACGATGACAAACAACTGAATCCCCTGTCCAGCTCCCCAGCCATCAGCAATAGGGCACCCAATTCATACAGACTCCACAAGCACCTGCCAAACAAGTCATTTTGGATTAACAAAAGGTACCTTGCAACAAGACAACATCTACAAGGAAAGCAGGTACAACTCTATTAGCCTAAAATCCAGCATCATTACATTGAGAAACAGCATCCTGGCGAAAATGGATCTGCTCTGGCACAGCGGTTGGACTAAATGATCTCCTGAGGTCCCTTCCAGCCCACATCATCCTGTGATTCTATGAAAATACCATAAAAGACCCATCAGAGGAGAAGTTCTGTCACTGACTGTGTGTTCCCCGTCTACACCTTGGCTGGGAAAGGAGTAATGGACTGCAGAGCCATCACTTCAGAAAAAATATTCTGTCTCACACGCTGGAATCCAGCTGCCAGCGTGATTAGCTTCCTCCAGCCCTAGAGACAGAGCAAGTGAAACGAGCTGGAGTGACTCACTAAGGAGCCAAGAAAATCAAGTGAATATTTTTGCTTCAATCAAATCAAATCCTACTTGAAAAATAAGTGACCAATCACTTTGGAAGAAGGCTTTGTTGAGGTTCAGCATACATTGTGGGTGAAAAGAAAAGCTTGAGGAGAGGTTGTCTTGGCAACATCACCTGATTCACATTTAAAGATAAATTCACTCTCCAAAGCTAACTTAAAGTGGATGGCAGAGACAGGACAAGAAAAAAAAGTGGGCATTCATAACATCTCCATAGCAGAGAGCACTGCCTTCTGTCAGCTGCCTGAACTATTTTGGGTGAGGTTTCCTCTGTCCATTGTAAAACACTCCTTTTATAACAACTCTTAAGACAAAGAAATAAGTCTTCAGTCTAGAAAAGCATGGCATAAACTCCTCAAAGTTAATCATCATGTGCAACAGCATGAAGCCTCAATAGCTGAAGTACCAGGTTTTGGGGTTTTATATTAACACACCATCAGACAACCAGAACACTGCAGCCTACTGCCTTAAGACACCCCCAAATTTTTGCCACTGGACAGCTTCTACCATCTCCATCTCATTGGCACCACTTTATCCAGGCAGAACTTAACCTATCTTCTATAACTATTAGTCTCCTGAATAGCCTCTTGAGGCAGCTACTGCTGAAATCTGAGGAACTGCAGTAAATTGGTGGAGAAGATTGATTTAAACACAGGTGATGTCTTCATCAGATCCCTCAGTACGTGAAAGACTTTCCTTAATTTCCTTCCTAATAATGATTTTTCATGCCACTACGCAGAGAGTCACTGCTCCCTCATTCCAAGGCTGAGCACTAAAGATACGCAGTTTTGCAATCAGTCACTCAGCCCACTTCAAAAGCAACCTTTTGACTAATTTCATCATTTTGGCTTGAATTTCTTTTTTATTAGCTAGCTATCTTACCTTTTTTCAGTCCTAACTTTTAGCAACACTATGCTAACAGATGGCACAATCCTTCCTTCGGCCCTGAGAAGTCTAACGCTTCCACAAAGGTAGTATTTTCTTAATGGGAATGAACAGGTGGGCAGAGCAGAAGGATGCAACAATTATATTTCACTGCTTAGAAATAAAGGACCATCCCAAATACCTGCTGCTAATGCAGAATAAGACTATGGTACAGCAACAATGAAAAGTGAAAAAAAGAAAACTAACAAAAAAAACCAACCCACCCAACCCAAAAATCCCCAAACCAACCATCCTACATACTTGACAACCTAAAGAGCAAGAGCCATCTCTGTGATTCTACAGGCACAGGCAATGTTCTGCTCTTGTGTACATATGGAATCACAGAAGGTAATCACTCCTGATTGACTGCCACTGGGGCAGCCCAGAGACCCCCTGGAGAGCAGTTCTTTCCCTGTGGGATCCCACCTTGCCCCCATTCAGCCCCTCACAGGAAGCTCTGCCCATGTTCTCCAGGACTGCATTCCCAGAGGCGAGTCTTCATTAGCAGCTGATGTATGAAATTATTTTATAAAGACATTTTCCCATGGCTTCTGCCTAAAATTGCCTGCCACTAGCTCTCTCCTGAGGATCTCTCCTACCACGCAGTCCTTCTGTGGCAAATTAATCCAGGACTGTGTATGATCTATTCCCCGCAAGCCTTATCTGTGCTTGAGGTGATAAAGTGGAAAAGATAATTATCCATCTTAACACCATCAGCAGTTAGGGGGTTTAGGGCCAAAAGAGCTCCTACTTCAAGAAGTGAAAAGACTGGGGAAAAATACGTTGGGAAGGCTGCAAAACAGAATTATTCCCAAAGATGAGCTCTTTGTGAATATATTACACAGTCAATAGTACAATTTTTAAGTCCAGGAACATGAGGCATACCTAGATAGATAGGAAAGTTGTGTTCTCCTCATCTTGCCTTATAAATGTAAATACTACATAAAAATCACTTACTGCTTATTTATTATGTCCTTTAGAGAGGAGACTGTATCTACAGGTAACCTTTTCCACTGATGAATTTAGCCAGTAGGATGCTCCCAGTGCTGGGGCTGGACACTGGGCTACGAGTCATCCCTGCAGGCATGGTCCCAGCCATGTGAAGCAGGGCAGGATTCCATCCCATGGCCCTTGCTTCTCCAAAAGAACCAAAAGAGACAAATTCTGTGAAAGGAAGGATTCAGGACGGGAGTTTCTCAGGCATTCAGCTGTTCAATGTTACAGACAAGTGTTTCACAGCACTTCCCAAGGACTCTAACCAAGCTACAGAGTAAGGGGATTTCAGTATCTGACCCACAAAATTCCATCAAGTGTTTAGTTTAACACCTTCATAGTGATGCTTAATAAAATGTGGAACTCACATCCCTTTTAAAGGTTTTTTTTTTCTTTAAACTTGTTGCGATGAACAGCTGATTGTTTGGACCTAAGTATAAAAATACTGTGTTCTGACATTTTCCCCAACTAAAGAGTCATTACTAGTTGTCCTGCAGGCTGCAGGAGATGATTCTCCTCCTCTGCTCTGTGCTCATGACAACCCACCTGGAGTCCTGTGTCCAGCTCTAGAGTCCTCAACAGAGAAAGGACATTGAACTGTTGGAACGGGTCCAGCAGAGGGCTACGAAGATGCTCAGAGGGATGGAGCAGCNCACCTTTCTCTCTGGGTTCACTGAAGCGGATCAGAAGAGCTTGTGTCAGCCCCGTGCTAAACCCCCCTGCCCTGGGCCAGTGCTGCCTCTCCTGGGGGTGGTACCACATGGAAGGATGCCTCAATTTCTCCCCTCTGGACTAGGCATCTCTGTCTGGGCTGCACTGTGCAGTTCAGCTGGAGGGGAGAATCACACTGAATTAGGAGAGAGGGGTATCATGGGCAGCTTGACTCAGGGGAGCGAACAGGGGCATGAACTCAAGCATCGGTAACAAAGTACTAGTAGAGAAATGCTGCAAAATGGATATGAAAGGAAATGTTTGCAGTGTTGAATGACTCGGAAAAGAAATAGTGGAAGAACGGTTTAATATAGCCATGCCAAAACACTCTCACATTTATCTGATAAAAGCGACCATTGTGGAAAAATCTATTTTCCTGAGAGATGCTGCAGTTTTGCAGCAAGCTCCTCTTCCGTAAGAAAAGCACTCAACCAAAAATTCAGTCAGCCTCCAAAAATCTTTGAAAACTAGTCCCTGTCATTCAAGGGTACATTACTCTGCCACCAGAGCCTTCAAGCCTTTCAAGGTCAAAAGAAAACCAGTAATCTACAACATAAAACTGAATCTAGTAGACGAAGGACTGATGTACTTTATCCAAAGCAGAACTGCAGAAAAGCTTTGGTTTTCCTCCTCTTTAAACAGAATAAAATTGTGATTAAGACCAAAGAGGTTCAAGTGGGATCCACTCCAATCCTTCTGTTGAAGCCTGTGTTAATGATCACGCTTTCTCATCGATTTTGGCAGAATGGTAACATCATACAGTTACGAAACAACTAATCACCCTTGACTCTCTACTCGGGCTCACTGATACTCTGCTGAGGTTAGAAATGTGATTAAGAGGCAGCTTTCAAGTCACCTTGTCACTCTTAATTGTGTCAGCCTTACTGCACACACTGCTCATTTCAAATACCCCAGCAACGGTCCACTAAAAAAAAATAAATTAGGAAAGGCTTCTGGACTGAATTTACACCGTTTAAAAGAACTGACTGTTTTCTTTTGTGAAATAAAATCATCTAGCTTGACCAAAATGTGAGTGAAAAGTCTTTCAATAAAGAAATCAGCTAAATTACCCAAGTTTTGTTATAGTGCCTGTTACACTTCCTAGTAATGCCAGCATTCTGCATAGATGTACAAGTTGGAATCATACAGAGCACAAAACTTTCCAAGCTAGCATATTAATATAGAATGCAAACCAAGCAGCACATCACTACCAAAGATACCATAAGTCAACATTTTTCTATTAATAAATGAGTGGGTTTTATAAATTGGATCATAGGCACTTGGACTAGATGATCACTGTAAATCCCTTCCAGCTGAACTACTCTATTCCAAGGGACTTCCCTCTCATTCATAGTCACTCCTTCTGAACGGCCACAGTTGTGGAACTTTTAAAAGAAATTACACATTTTACACAGATTTTTGCATGCAGAAATTACACTCAGTTATCCCAGCAGGAAATTCCTGAAGCAAAGAAACATCCAACACACCTGCAAATTTCCCAGATATATACTCAATCCACAAACAGGGCAAAAAAATCCAATAATTACAAACAAAGCCACAGCAATGTTCTTACTAACACACTTCAAACAGGAAAAGGAGACTAGCTTTCACTTAATTAATTTACACCTTGTGCATCTTGAAACACTATTTAAGTTTCATAGTATGCTTGCCTGAACAAAGAATTAATCATCAACATCAGGTATAAAATGGTTAGCTTAAATCTTGTCCAGGCTCCAATGGTTGCAGAGTATTAAGAGTACAATTAACTTTTACTGGAGCTCATTGTGGGTGGAATATCCTTCTAATATCTGCTACCTTTGAAAGAGAAAGATGGCAATGTCTGTAAAACTTTACTACAAACCAATCCAAGAGATGAATTGTTCTACAAAAATGCATAAAACACTGTGCAGAGATGTTTTATAGGGAAATGAACAGAATGTTTTTATATACTTCAGCTTTATGATTTATTGCATGTCTGCTCAGTAGAAGTATACAGTAAAGGGATATCTCCACCTTAACAGACTCATGGAACCACAGTGTATTAAAATAAAACAATCCCTGAAATTCTCTTAAATTTTTACCTAATAACTGTCATTTGTTAAAGATATCTGTCCAAATATTTTTTTATATTGTAGGCATTTCTATGCAATCTATTAAACTTCAATACGTTATGGATTGCCTAGAAGCAATTTAACAATTATTTCCAGTATGTTACTATTAAAACATTGCACACATTGATCATTTTTTTTAAGGTATATGGTGTTAATTCTACCTGTTGAGTATATGACAGCAAAGCCTCCACAAAAACCTGAGCTGGACAAATGAGAAAACCTGGATCCAGTTCACAGATGCTCTCTGCTGTCTTAGCCAAGTCACTTGCTCTAGTCCCTCTTTCTTTGGGTACCAGCAGTTGCTTGTGTGCTCAGACAGGGCAGTGAGAAGGTCATAAATACACCAGGCCTTATGTGAGGAGACGGAGAGCTTGGGAATTACCACCATTGATGATGGCAATTCTAAGTCCTTCAACACACATTATTTGCATTACTTTCAGAAGCTTAAGGTCCAGGTTCAGTGAAAAACCAACAACAACCTGCAGAGCTGCCAAGACTAAGGCTATTTAAGTCTGTGGTAAAATAAAAAAGCAGTACTGAAACACCACAACAGGTTTGCATGAGCATTCACGTGGATTTCTACTTGAGTTCCTTTTGGTGAAGGAAGGCTGCATTCCACAAAGTGTCACTTTACATCTTTGTTGAACACATATTCTGGTTATACACACCAAGCACCTTTACAAAATTGGCAACCCTTTATACAAGAAACCCCCACTGTAAAAGGCTGGTTTGATGGGTCTTCTCATTAAAGAAGTAAAAAAGTGCCCGTGTCTTCATAACTTTAAACGAGTGAAACAGTAGGTCTTCTTTTACCACACTGGATTAATGGTGTGGGGGGTTACCAACGCTATAGCTTAAGCCTTCTCCCATTACTTCCAGAAAGTCTCCACTGAAGGTCTTTCCTGTAGCAGTCTATTTGCACATGATTATTAATCTGAAAAGCCTTCCTCCACAATTCAGCATCACAGCAAGAGAACCAAGGAACAAACTGCCACTGCACAACTCCACCAAGCAATACTGTAAAGCCCTGTCCACACACCACGTTTTCCTAATTTGTTAGCCACTTCAGGCCTAGGTGTGGAACAGACTGCTCACAATTTCTTGGTTTGCCTTTTTATAATTACTGTTGACTCCCTTCTCCGTTGAAATACATTTTAAAATGCAATATACCTTAAGGTTGCAGTAGGAATTAGAATGAATCAAGTAACTAAATAATGGCAGTATATACCCCACTGAAAGTAACTGTAAGAGAGCAAACAAATTACAAGTTTCTAAGACTCACCACTGCTCTCCCGGATTTCATTCCAGCCTCTCTGAGTTTTGCATTTTACACTATACAAAATCATAGAGTGACTCAGTTATCCGAGTACATAAACTGAATGGCCTTTCCAACCTGACAAAAGCATAAAACTCTCAAAAATAAATCAGTATACATACTTACTCGTGCTGCTGCTGTCATTCCTCCAATTTGCCAGTCGAATGCCTGCGTGAAGACTTCAGAGAAGCCAGAGGATTAACTGAAAGAGAACAAAAATCTGCTCAGCTTGCTCATAAAAAAGCAAATATGTGCAAAAAGACAAATGAAAATAAATCTAATTCCACGAGTTCAGCCATGCTTGCTAGAAAAATCTAAGAGAAATATTTCAGGATTAACATTCCCCTCTCCCCATTCATTACACTGAAGACTCTTTGGTATTGGTTTCTTACTTATGCTGGTCAATATTATTTCCTAGGACACACCATTCAAATCTTTTCTTTTGTGCTTAGACCTTTTTTAATCATGTCAGCTGAGAATCCCTTTGTGTGAAATGTATCTAAACTACGTTATGAGCAAGTTCAAATACACCCATTTCCTAGAACACAGACCCTCCTGTTAGCTTTTGCTAATTCTCTTTCCTTTCAACATTGTCTCCTGATGAAGCTTTGCCACTGAAGTATGGAGGTACGAGGTTCAAATTTATTTTAGTTGCTCAAACGCTACCACTGGAACAAACAAAAAAAAAAGAAAAGGAAAACCAAAACACTTGCAAAAAGACTGCAGATATATGATGCAGAAATTAGGGAAATTTTGCTCTCCTACGTGAGGAAAGGAATGGAATGACAAGTCTTTAGTATTGCTAGAGTTTAGCAGGTAGGCTGCTACTGGTTATAGCTAATCACATATTTAACAACATGAGCACATAAGGTCAACAATTAGACTTCTAAGTGAATTAGCATGCATGATCCAGCTATGTGTTAGGAGCTACCAGCCAAATAATATAAGAGGTGAACTATAGAATCACCCAAAATGCAGCAAAAAGGAATATGAAAGACAGGAACCCTGGCATCAGCCACCACCCAGTGCAGAGAGGACATCAGAGGGCTTAAACTCAGTGATCTTTATTGTCCCTTCCAACTCCAACCATTCTATGATTCTATGGTTTTTTGGAGCCACCTTCCCAAGCCCACCAGATAAACTTCTCATTTAGGGTTCACTTAGATGCTGTGGTTTTTTGTATTGTTATTTTTTGACAAGTTTCTGGATTACCATATAACCAATAACCAAAGCATGCCAAGAACTTCAGCATCACACCATCTCAACTGCTAATATAGAAAGACAGCAGAAAACAAAAATATCAGACAAGTTCCCTGGGAAAAAACATGCCAGACCTCAACTATTACGGAAATTGAACATGAAAAATCTTGGTGTCCCAACTAAATACCTACTTCCATGTATGCTGGGAGACACAATTTATCCCTATTCCTAGTTTGAAATAACTCATTTTTAAGTTCACAAAGAAAAACCTTTCATAAGATTCACATTCATAACATAACACAAAAAGAGAATTTAGGCAACCTAAAAAAATGTGACACTGTGGTGGCTTGGCCTCGGCGGCAACAAAAGCGCCACGTGGCAGTCCGTGGGCTCTGGCGCCCCCCAGCGGTGGGGAGAGGATGGGAAGGGAAAGGCAGACTCGGGGGTTGGGACAAAAACTGTTTAAAGGAACAACAAGTATTACAGGGAAACAGCAACACGATGGAGGATAAAAACACCCGTACATACCGCCCGCAGCCACCGCCGTCGTCCCGACCGCCACCGAGACGCACCCTGGCGCCGCCCGTCCTTATATATGCCTACGCCGTGACGTCACCACGCCCACTTCCGGTTGTGGCCCCTCCCCTTCCCGCCCAACTGCCTACTGCCCCTGGGTCTGGCGCACATGAGGTGGAATAGAGACAGGGGAGAATCAACCCCATCCCTGATGGAAACCAGGACTCACACTTAAGAAAAAACAGGGCAAAGGATGTCAGAACGTGCTAGTTGCTTTACCAAAGTTCATTAATCCACCTAAACCAGGATGCTGTGGGCTGAATGGCCCGCATCAAGGGCTTCAGAGGAACCTCAAAGGGTTTCCTCGAGGCAGCCAAGCAATAAACCACACAATAAAATCTCCCCTCTTAAACTAACAAGTTTTCAGGCATGTAGTCTAGAGATTATACAAAACTTGCCTTACTGCTTTACATATTGGATACAGTATATTGCATACAGTCAGTGCTCACATAAACTGCTTATGCATTTATGAAGGTGATACAAGCAGCACATTATCCAGAGATGATATTTCCACAGTCTTCTATGTCTGTGATCCCTCAGACCTCTCAACATTTTATATTATGTGGAGCAAATCTCTAAAAATAGACGAGCTTTGCTTATGAACCAAGGCACTGAAACACCATGATTTTTCCAAATCTTTTGAGGTTTTTATGCTTTGCTTTTATTCGTAGTGCCGTCACACTGAATATATAATGGAATATTCTGTCCATATTGGTGAATAAGATTTGTTTAAAAAAATCTCACTAATCTCTTAGCTTCAGTGAAATCTAAAAGCTAAATGTATGTGCTGGGGAAAAACAAGTAATTTCCTTTCAAATAGATGTTAGGCCTCATTTAAATGAATCTCTCTGCCTCCTGTTGTCATGGGAGAAGGAGCAAATGCAAGGGCCCCCTCTTGGCTTCACAATAACAAATGATAGAGACCTTTTCATATCTGTTCTTATTTATTGCTTCGCCATAGTGAGCAGTATCAATCTTTTCTCTCTTTCATAAAATTTTTTTTCCACATTCCTAATCTTGCTTGTTATCCCTCCCTGGTCATTACGCTTTAATCTGGTAGGAAAACTCATTATGAGATCCAAAACTAGATGGAAATTAGTTGGGAGTGCACATTTTATACTATGAGACACTCACGCAGCTTCCAGAGGGATGTATTATGCTTTCTAGTTTCTACGTCATGAATGGGTATTTTCAGAGATAATTCAGTTCAGCATTACCAGATGAGGCTCTTCAGCCACAGCTATAAAGGACATCAGAAAAGATGACCCTAATGATGCCTGAATGTCAAAAATCTGTGACATCACTCTCAGTCTAAAGCAAACGTCTGGGAAACAAGGATATGGCACACTTCATCTTCACCCCAAAACTTCCCTAGCTATTTAGGGCAAAGAGGGGATAAAAATGAAAAAAAGTTCCCATCTAGCTACAAGAATTTGCAATCTTGCTCAGTGTGGTGTCTTTTCTGGACAAAATTTTAGGAAGCAATATGAAGCACTCCTTCATGCTTTAAAAAGTGCTTGATCTTCTTTGCTTTGTTTGTGACATCCAGAAGACTCATCCTAACCAGGCTGATGCATTTTCAGAGGTAATGATGGGCACAGAAAGCACAGAGAATTTTCAGTGCCAATTTGAGGGAATTGACGTAGAAGTGAAATTGTTAGAATCATCATTTCCCAAATGCAGAGGTAAGAAAGGAATTGTTCTAAGGTCATCAACCATTGCAGCAGGGGAGGGAGAAGATAATTAACATTTTGTATAACAAAGAGTTTTGAGAACTATTTTGCCATAAGGTAACTTAGCCTACTTGTGAGATAAGGACAGCCTCTTGCCTTTGAAAAACCTCCTGCTGACCTAAACAAGAGCTGAAGCCAAGGGGTTCAAGAGCGCACTGATGTGCTTTAGTGGGAAGGGAGAAACTTGGGCATGTGCCTAATTGCTTCACAAAACATTTAGCCACTTAAAAACATCCAGGTAGTACACTCTGTTTATCAGTGAACGCATTCCAGACTGGCTTTACATTTCCTCATGTTTCAAGAAGGAAAACCTGACTCACAGAACTGGAAGAAAACACCATCATCTTTAGGTCACAGCCTGCGTTTTTAAAGATCCCTGTTTGGCTTTTCCTCCCTATCCCTCTGTTAGCACTGAACAGAACCAAGGGGTGTAAGGAGGCATCAGGTCATTTGGGACCTTGGCAGGGAATCCATCAGCATTCCAGCACGTTACTTCTTAACCATCCTCACCACACTATTTCTACAGCTAAACACAACCGCAGGGGCTGAGCCCCGGGATGGTATGGTGTTTCTGATGGTGAGGCTTAACCTGCAGTACTCTGAATTTGTAAGAAGATTAGAAGATAAATATTAATCAGATTAGTCTATATGGGGAAATTAAAAGGACCTATGAATAACATTGCTCTGTATAATTTAGCACAGAGATCTATCGCGCTATTAAGTGATTATGTCTAATTTGCAAAGCTGGAGAAACCGAAATAATCAAACTGTTGGGCAGAGTTATCTGTTCCGAGGTACTTGTTCAGCTATAGCAAAGTCTGGCATCTCTGGTACCAGAGTGCACAGCTGCCACCTCCTGCTACAAATATTTCAACCATATTTACCCGTGTTAAATAAAGAAGAAGGTAATGTAAATGCTACCAAAAAAAGTAAACTGTGGGCCAGGCTGAAATACAGCTAGAAAACTCCATCCAGTTCAGTGTAGTTAAGTCACAGGATGCTTTTGGTGTAACCCAAGGTGTACTAGAAGAGTTAGATTTGACTTTTCAGCATAGACAGGTCAATGGTGATGGCAGCTGTAAGAGATCTCTTCAGAGAAGACATCCTAAATTGCAAAAGCTCAGGCATTGACTAAATCCATGCTGGCAGTAGAACAGACAACCACGTATCCCCCCAAAAATGAGCAGTATCTTAAAAGAAGGGGACCTTCATTTTCTTTACAAGATATTGACTGTTTCAGGCAACAATTAAAGCGCCCAGGACTACAGCAGGAAGGAAAATGAGAATTTTCCATTATCTTTATAATGAATTTCATTTCCTGAACGTGGTTTCGACTTTATTTAATTTACTGACAGGCACAATCTCTAGTGATGCAATCCTCATGCTTCTGTAACTTAAGTTACTCCAGTTGTACCATAGTCTTTACTACAGGTTATTTATTAAGAGTTTCCCTTTCGTGGATATTTTTTTTTTCTGCCTGACAGCAAATGAAAATTTAAACCTCGAGGGAAGGAAACCAAATAGTTAAGGAAAATCACAGTTTCAGCTGTCATTAGTAACATCATAGAATATATATATATATATCTACACGCACACTTTTTCCCCCCCTCAGATCAGATCTTTGGTTTTCTAAGACCCTGTCTACAAAGTCCCAGAAAAGATCCTGCTTTGAGAGAAGTCTACTTCAAATAACACTGTTGTCTATCTGTAGAAAACCTGCCTGTTTCATTACAGGTGGATATCGAATGAGTAAGATGAGGCCAAAAAGGAGAACGATGTCTTGCTGTGAAGGCAGCTGTTGAATGATGAAAACAGCAGGGGGGGAGGGAGGGGAAGGATTCAAAGATCCTTGTACAAAAGAAGCATTTCACTGAGTGCCACAGAGTTCTTAGCCATGTGGGTGCCAAAATTGTCAGTGGGCTGCAGCACAAGCAGGTCTTTGTTCCTGCAGAGCTTCCTTGAAATATTTAACAACAACTTTCTCTAAATTGTACTGGAGACTGCACTGTGTTAATATTAGTATTTCCCCATGTGCTTTGCAAATCAGAAAATTAAATTCCTGAAGCGCTTCCATTTCATAATTGCATAGTATCCCAATTTAGAAATCTGCAAACATCTATGAAGAATACTATAATCTCAGTGTATAGGAAACAGTGTTTGAATACTTTAGTGAGATTCCTCCTTTTCAGCTAATTAGAGCCAGCTCAGAGTAATGCTGGTCACTTTTCCTGCACTATGCACTCAACAAAATGCCAGAGCTGTTACAGAAAGAAAAGAAATTGCAGCAGAAAACATCTGTAGCATGTGTAACAGTCCACTCATACTCTAAATTATAGGCAGGAGTTGTCTATATTATTAGTTAACAGAATCTGGGTTTGTAGGTGGTGCCCTGAGGTTGCAGGAATCTTACTCATTATTTGCTCAGCAACACGGACGCTGAACAGAAGAGGAGGATCATGGCAGAGGGCTGGTCACACTAGTTATGACCTAAACCACAGCCAGGTAGATTGTCTTTTCTTCTTTTCAGGCAAGCTAGACAACTTCTTTTTGACATTCTGATAGCGTGACTTTATATGAAATCCTTAAATCTATTAATCACAGAAGAATTAAAGCTCTTTGGGATACATGGCATGTTTTCTCATTTATTTACTTACTTTGTAGGGTGATGGCTCAACGAGGCTTAGATCTGTACTAGTGGCTTTGAATGTCACAGCAGCACAAACAGAAAAATGCAAACATAGTCATCACATAAACACATTAAGCATGCAAGCAGGAGAATGACCTGGGCAAAATGAAGCCTTATTAGCTACCAGCAGAGATGGGGAAAATCTACTACTTGAATTGAAAGGGCTCAACAGTTCCGAGTACCCCAACAGCTGCTGGAATCATGTAACAGGATGAAAAACTAAGCAGAATGGAGAAGGAAACAGATGCAGCAAGACACTGAAATAGAAACTGAATGAAGGGGAACCTGTATGGTCACTGAAAGTATGGTTTAGAACCTCTATCATTTTGCCAGCCTTGCTTCTAAGGGCAGACCCTCTTTTGCTCTTAGTGTTCCTCAGAGAAGGTAAAACACAGATTTCAGGGGATATAACTGCAAAGACTGAGGATAACTCAAAAATTTTTTGTTCAAAACTTACCTGTGTAATCATGGTCTTGCTGCAGTTTACACTGGGAGCTTCACTGTTTTCCAAAGCGTTAAGTTTTCGTTCACTGACATGAGAATCCTCACCGATCCCTGAACAGTAATGCTCTGAGCAGGGTGGAAAACCCCATGCCCCTTCTCGAATCAGAAAATGGATCTAGCCATAGATTGGACTGCTCTGAGCCTGAGCACCGTGCTGTGAAGAACATGGAAGGACAAAGGAAGCGGGCAGGAGCTGGCTGCTGCTGCAGTCAGACCCAGTTTACAGAAAGAGGATTCGGCCCAGGGTGTTTGCCAGTCTGCCCAGTGTCTTAAAAGGATCTCCTGACGTGGATTGCTCAGGTTTCCACATCTGATATAATGTATGTTTCTCTTTCTCTCCTCATTCTGTTAAAGCTGGGCTTGTTTAAATACATTTTTATATTGTGTGCATAATTTTAGTGCACAAAGCAAAATCCATTCAGCGCCTTTCCACTCAAACAGTTTCAGAAGACATGGGAGCTGAGAGCTCAAGAAGCACTCTGCCAGCAACTAGCTAGGAGGAATGATAAGGAAAAAGGACAAACTGGCAGCTGTTAACATGTTCCACAGAATCAGGGAATTGTCAGAGCTGGAAGGGACCTCTGGAGATCGTCTCGTCCAACTCCCCTGATGAAGCAGGGTTGCCCAGAGCACATCCCTCAGGGATGCATCCAGGTGGGGCTTGAAGGTCTCCAGAGAAGGGGACTCCACACCCTCCCTGGGCAGTCTCTGCCAGGGCTCTGACTCCCTCACCCCAAACAAGTTTTTCCTCATAATTGAATGGAACTTCCCGTGTCCCAGCTTGTGCCTGTTGCCCCTCGTCCTGTCACTGGAAACCCCTGAGAAGAGTCCGGCTCCATCCTCCTTCCACCCACCCTTCAGATCCTTGGGAGCATGAAGGTCTCCTCGGAGCCTTCTCTTCTCCAGGCTCAAGAATTCCAGCTCTCTCTTTTCATGAGTTACTTTACTAAGCTGGAGATATCTCTTACAGACAGTGACAAAATGATGATAGAGAAGAAGAGAGCTTGCCATTTATGAAAATGTATAAAATTACCACAAAACACCCCCACACGCCGGGGTGAAGGCTCACCCTAATCCAAGCCAAGAGCTTGCAGCATCAGGGTACAGAGGCAAAGAACCTAGAGAAAACGTAGGAGGGAGCTTTACGTAAGTGCCTGCTCCAAAAGATGAGCTGGGAGAAGCTGTTACAGGGTCGCTGCCACTCCAGGAGACCGCGTTAGCTCCCAGTGCTGCATGCCCTCTTGCTAAGAGCTGAAATAAGAAAAGCTGTTAGCAGGGCTGGTACAGTGAGCTAGAGCAGTGGGTGGCAGGGAGCAACAAGTTACTGCAGGAAAAAAGAAAAGAGGGTCATCATACAAAAACTGGCAGCTTAAATCAGGCTGTGTTACCCTGTGAGCTTGAAGAATCCCAAGCTGGAAGCACACGTCAGCGCAGCGTTGGAAGAAACAAGCTGATCTAACACTTGTTTCAGCAGAAGAAAGAGAAATTTCTGTAGGGGCTGGTGGTGTTTTAATTTAATTTTTTTTTAAATATCTATTTCTCAAGAGTTACAAGTAAGCTTTCCACCACAAATGTAAATTAGCTTTTTTTTTTTCAGACTAAATCCATGCTTTTACTTCCCATAACAAAGCTGGTACCAGAAGCTTTATACCCAAGCACCACATGCTATTCTACCTACCCCACTAAATCATACTGTTGCCCCGCAGCAGAAATCTTGTTTGCCAAGCTAATTGAAGCATACAAGCACAGAAGATTAACTCATTGTCATCAGAAAATGTGGCAAATTTTCCTTGACTTTCTAGACAAGAGCTCAGCTAATGCAGTGACAAGGGTGACCCTCGATCTGAACCAAGCTTTGGTTGCTGCACACCAGCAGAAAGGCCACCCTTGGGACTAATTTGAGAGCATCCAACCAGAATTGTCATATCACCGCATGAGTGACAGCTGGAGAGGTGAACTGAATCATTCTAATCAGGATTCCCAGAGACCAGACTTGATTCTGTTGCTGATGGCCAATGCTGAACAGCAGAATTTGAAAGACAAGACTGAGGGAGAGGGCAGAAGATATGTAATTTTTGGTTTTTTTTCTTAGGTCTTAAGCCTAACTTCAGAAACCCAGACATTTCTGAGAAGATGGTGACTTGGTGTCCCAAACCTCACTGCACATTTTTACAAGAAGCCCTAGTGCCTGCCTACAGAAGGATGCCACAGCTTTCAGCACTGCTGTCACTCCTCATCCTTTCCACTCATTTCTGCTTCGCCGCTGGGGGTTCTGGTGAATAAATTAATTCCATTTTCCATGTCATTTTTCTTGAGTGTTAATTCCTAACACTATTTGCCTTTTTGTGACACCACTATTGATTTCAGGCCCAGTTCTGAAATCATAGAAATATAGAGAGGCTCACTGACTTCAGTAAAGAGAAGCCACAGAGATGTATAATCAGAATCAAGCCTGTTAGATACACAAGATCAAATTTTGTCCTTCCTCTGTGTCTCCTGAATACAAGGCACCAGATGGAGGAGGCTCCAGGGAGACCTGAGAGCAGCCTTCCAGGATCTGAAGGGAGCTCCAGGAGAGCTGGGGAGGGACTCTTTGTCAGGAAGTCTAGTGACAGGACGAGGGGTAATGGTTTTAAACTGGAAGAGGGGAGATTTAGATGAGATATTAGGAAGAAGTTCTTTGCTGTGAGGGTGGTGAGGCACTGGAACAGGTTGCCCAGAGAAGTTGTTGATGCCCCATCCCTGGAAGTGTTCAAGGCCAGGCTGGATGGGGCTTGGAGCAACCTGCTCTAGGGAGAGGTGTCCCTGCCCATGGCAGGGGGGTTGGAACTTGATCTTGAAGGTCCCTTCCAACTCTGACCATTCTGTGATTCTATGATTTGGAGTGTCTGAAGCAATGCTCTGGTTCAAACGCAGCCCTGACAGAAGCAAAAATCCACAGAGTTTATGGAGCACAAGAGGTCGGTTTTGCCATCAAGACCCACAGATGCAGTTTCCAACCCTCTGTTTGCAAATCCCTGGGGTTCACCTGGCTGCTTTCAAGGCGTCATAAAACCTTCAAAAGAGATCTGAGGAAAGCAGATGATGTTTGGGGAGAAGGTGCAGAAGGGTATGTAAACATCCCAACAGGTCAATGACATCTGCCTGATTACATTTCTTTATATTTTTACAATTTATGTAAAGGCAGCAGCTATAAGCAACAACTATATACATATTATTACAATATGATATTTTTGTATTTTAGTAATTATATAGGTTTTGTAGATATTTTATGCCTTTAGAGTTATAAATATTTATTCTGCTATTGTTTTTTTTACTTGGAGGAGGAGGCATATCCACAACCCACTGGAAAGCAGTGTGGTAGTTATTCAGAGTGAGCTCAATTCAGGATTATTACAGTCTATAGCTACAAGCAATTCAGCAGTTTGATATTATAAAGCCATGCAGAGTTAAATTAATCCCTAGCCTAGAAAAACCTTCAGTGCAGCCAGGAGCTGTAGGCTGGAGTCACTGCCAAATCCTATTCCCCAAAACCCTACACCCTCCAACTTCAGTGATTCCATCTGACTTCCCTCCAGATTCACTCTGCCTCACCAGGGATCAACAGGGAATTTTCAAATCTGATCCTGTTTATAGTTATATAAATATAACACAGTCAACAAATTAACTGCCAGAGGCCAACACAGAACCAGAGATCTCCTTCCTCACTTTGGTTTCTGCCAAGGAAATAAAGCATGAGGACATTTGCTACTGCAGCGTTGTCAGAAGTAGCAGCTTTTGTATGCCTGAGAGCAGCCTTCCAGGATCCCAAGGGAGCTCCAGGAGAGCTGGGGGGGGACTCTTGGTCAGGAAGGCTAGTGACAGGACGAGGGATAATGGTTTTAAATTGGAAGAGGGGAGATTTAGATGAGATCTTAGGAAGGAGTTCTTTGGTGTGAGGGTGGTGAGGCACTGGAACAGGTTGCCCAGGGAAGTTGTTGATGCCCCATCCCTGGAAGTGTTTAAGGCCAGGCTGGATGGGGCTTGGAGCAACCTGCTCTAGGGAGAGGTGTCCCTGCCCAGGGCAGGGGGGTTGGAACTTGATGATCTTGAAGGTCCCTTCCAACTCTGACCATTCTATGATTCTATGACTTTGGCATCATGCTGGAAGCTGTGTGTAGAGAAATAACCATAAAATAAGACATAATTTCCAAACTTAAGATAGGGCATAAAAGCAGCTCACCAAAGCAGCAGTGCTTTCGGTTAGTTCTGGGGGAGGGTTGGTGTTTTCATTTTTATTTTTTTTTTAATAAATATTTCTTAAGAGTTACAAGTAAGCTTCCACCACAAATGTAAATTAGCTCTTTTTCAGACTAAATCCATTATTTTACTTTCCATAACAAAGCTGGTACCAAATAGGTCTGACCAGACTAAAACCTGTCATTTGAAGAAAAGCTGCCACAGAACAATACCCACCAACAGTGCTGGCTTTTCTCAAAGCTACGTGGGCTCAAAACTAAACCAAGTTTTAATTCAGATCTCCTTCACACATGTTTTTTCACATAATGTCATTTGTATTTCTTTGCAGAAGTGCCAGTCCACCAAAAAGTAAATGCACTGAGGACTTTGACTGCTTTCCTGAGTGGGGACTTCATGCCAATGTCAGTCTAGCGCAAAAGCCAAAAAACAATAAAAAATCTCCAACTCCCTTCAAATACTGATCGTGTCTCCTCTGTCACTGACCTTGAGGATGACTCAAATAACTTTTGATGCAGTCATGATGCTTTTTATGCTGTCAAATGCAATGACAGCAGGGCTGCAGTGATGATACTTGCTGATGGGTGCTGCAGGATCTGATTTACCAAGACAGGCGCATTCCTACTCCACAACACCCCACAACCAGAGAAGGTAATATCAGCAAATTCCAGTCAGCTTTCCAAATCACACAGGCAACAAGCAATAGCAGACAAGGGACAAACTCTTAGGGGAACCTTGCTCACAAAACCTGATGTAAGCCCATAGTGAAAGCTGCGTTCCGTACTGCAACTGAAGACTACAACAGCAGTCTGGCTTCCAAACCCGAAACAAACTTAGGAGGCAAACCCCCTTCAATGCTGATAGAATCAGAGAATTGTCTGGGTTGGAAGGGACCTTCCAGATCATTTACGCCATCCAGAAACCTCAATCTGATCAAAACCATCACTAACCCATGGCTCTCAGCACTAGGTCAACCCGGCTTTGAAATCCCTCCAGGGATGGGGCCTCAGCCCCTTCCCTGGGCAGCCCATTCCAAGGCTTAAGAACCCTTTCCCTATTAAAATTTTTCCTGATCTCCCATCTGAACCTCCGCTGGGGCAACTGGAGGCCGTTTCCTCTTGTCCCATCACCTGGGACTTGGGAGAAGAGACCGACCCCCACCTCTCTACAACCTCCCATGTGGATCCCCAAGTTTGGTCATTTCCCACTCTCAGTGGACCTTCTGCAGGGCAGCCAAGGTTCACCTCTGTGCACTTCACACACTCGTTTCCACAAGGTGATGTTTAAATCTGACAAGTTCAAAAGTGAAGGCGACCTGAAATGCACATTTTCTCAGGCCTGATTGTGGCCATCATTACATTGCCAAGAAACTTCAGTTTTAAAAAGTAATAAGCAAGGCCATTCAGAATGACTGCTGAGGTGTTAGCGAGGCCACGGGCAACTTCTGATGAGTAAAAAAGATACTGATATCGCCAAAAGGGTTATGTTTGTCAGCCAAATCTAGGCTTTGCATCTTGTATAATCCAGCACATATTTAGCCAAGCAGCACCTAAAATGGCATGTGACAACCTGTAAGGGAGCATGTGATGGATCAGTGTGACATGCCAGGGCAAAGGCTGGGAAAACGTAGGATTTTTTAAGAAGCATTACATATGCCTTAAGTCTGAACTGCCAAACTTCTTAGACCTTGGCAACTCTTTTGAACCTCAAAGATGGGTGTTTTGTTAAGTATGTCATTTGGTAATTAGAACGCTGTCATACAGTTCCTCTTCTCAAATGTAATATGCAAAAATCTGCACAGCTATTCATGCTCCAGGGCACCTGAAAATGCAACTAGTTGCCACTCAACAGCATCTTTTTCAGAGAAGCCTGTGTGGCTGTGGGCACTGAATTCTGTGGCCCATACTAAGGAGAAAGGTCTGCCTTGAACTATCACTAAACACTCGTTTAATACAACATTGAATGCATGCCTCGAGAGAAATCCCATTTAATGGTTTGTCTGTAAGTCCACTGTTACATAGGGGTTTATATCTATTTCCATTCCTTCTGTAAGACACTGACCCTTCATTATCAAGCAAACTTTTGCTGCTTTATAACAGTATTTGAAACAAATGTAAAGAATAAAGAGTTGGAGAACTTCAGCAAAACAGCACTGAGTTCTGATTAAGACAAACTATCCAAAACAACTGGGTTCACCTTATTACAAGTTGTGTCTTCCCATTTCAAGAGGCTGCCTCGTGGGAGAGTGTAGAGGAGACAAGAGTTAGACACATCTCACAGGTGTGCAGCTAAGAGACAGGGATCAACAGGCACAAGGTATAGCAAAGGAATTCTCATTTTTCACCAGAGAGTGGCCAAACACTGGAGCACAGTTCCACAGCAGATGAAGAATCTCCATCCTTGGAGACAGTCAAAGCTCACCTGGATGAGGTCCTGAGCAATATGATCTGCTTAGAGCAAGGAGCTGGACTAGGGGCCCACAGAAGTCTCTTTCAATCTCAATTACTGTTCAATTCTATGCTTCTAAATACAGGTAGCAATAGGAATACAGAGAAAGAATGTATTTATTCTCTCTTTCCAGTAGACACCTGAAACTAGAAACCACAGAAATGCACTGCTTCATTCCAGAGCAGGTTTGAGTCAAGTTGCAAACTATTTTGTACCACAAATGCTTCTACAAATATACATACGTGAGGATGGGGATAAAAAAAAAAAAAAAACAAACAAGGAGACAGGACAAAATATGCACATTGTTAGCATTGAAGTAAGAGTGCTTACACAAGACTGCAGCTCCCACCGAACTGAAAGCAGAGGACAGAAATAGAAAGAAAATGTCTCGGGGAAAAAAAATTGTAAGAAATCTGATAAGAGTTAGTAGTATTGAGAAAACAGGTATACTATAGCTATTAATAAACGAGGAAGCCTTTCTGGAGGAAATTTTATACAAGCAAAAAACCATTCCTCCTCTTGTAAGACTACAGACAAGTGTAAGAGATGGGTAAAAGGATCTGTGAAACACCAACACTTAAACTGGATTTTCAGCGTGGATTGGAATACTGTTGTCATAATCAAGACTGCCTGAGGACCAGCCCTGAAACGACATCAATTGCCTACGGGTAGAGAGAAGTGCTTCTCAGGATTTTAAAAACCCTTTTCTGTGAAACATGACTCCTCAACTACTTTCAAAATAGTCTCCAAAATCATATAGATCTTTCAGAAGTATTCTAGGCGCTTCTGAAATACAAACAGAAATAATACTTCCAGCACTACCATTCATACTTACTTGGACAATTTTTCTGAAAGGGTATGTGATTTGCAAAAAGAGCTAGAACCTCCCAAATTTAACAACAACAACAAAAAAGCAATAAAGAAAAAAATATCTCCCCACATGTAACATAGAACGCTGTTAGAATTTTCTAGTTCAAAAGCCACCAGCCCGAGACAGGTCCAGACCTCTCTGCAGAGCCGTAGTTTTCTTAGCTTTTATGTTTCAACTGATTAAACATATCCATTGTTGCCACTAAAACCATTACAGTTTGTAGTATGTTGTCAGCTAGAAAGAAGAAATTTAAGGGTTTGTGAATCGAAGGACTCTTGTGGTACATGAATTAGAAGTCCAAACTAACATTTTTACTCCACCATCTAATATTTCCTTGCAGGAAATCAAATCAAATACCTGCTGCCATAGACACAAAACCAAATCCGTGCTGTAAAGCACACAGTATGAAGGCAAAAGGCTAAAACTCGTCTCTTTGATATAACATATTCCTTGAGGAGCACTCCCTCTCTCTAAAGATGAGGGAATAAGTACAGTGCCTATTGACCTGGGGAATGACTGCATCGAAGTAACTGAAAATAGAAGCTTCATTTCAAAATCAGTGCTCTGCCTTCGCTGTTCCTGGCATGGAGGAATAAGGACTTCTCATTATGGCGTCTCAGAACAACAGCTCGGAGACTGCTGCTCAAGTCAACAGCACATCAGAAACTAAAATAGAGGGGATTAGTTTTTCTGGAATCTTTTCTCCTTTTTCTCTTCCAGCAATTTCTTCTCTTTCCTCTCCTCCTCTCATTTGTCAGCATGCAAGAACAAATATAAGCATTAATTATGACTTGCAGATAACGTTAAAGAACACAGTTACTTGCTAAAATATGATGCCTTTTCTATGCCTTCATTTCAAAAGAAATGAATATGTATCAGACGGCAAATGAATGAGTTGACAGAACGTGCCCTGGTGGCCAACAGGCCAATGGAATCCTGGGCTGCGTAGGGAAGAGTGTGGCCAGGAGGTGGAGGGAGGTCATTCTCCCCCTCTGCTCTGCACTGGGAAGGCCACCACTGGAATCCTGCCTCCAGTGTTGGGCTCCCCAGCTCCAGAGAGACAGGGAACTGCTGGAGAGAGTCCTGCATGGGGCAACAAAGATGCTGGAGGATTGGAGCATCTCCCTGAGGAGGAAAGGCCGAGAGAGCTGGGACTCTTGAGCCTGGAGAAGAGAAGGCTGAGGGGAGACCTTCGTGCTCCCAAGGGTCTGAAGGGTGGGCTGAAGGAGGATGGAGCCGGACTCTTCTCAGGGGTTCCCAGTGACAGGATGAGGGGCAACGGGCACAAGCTGGAACACAGGAAGCTCCACTGGAATATGAGGAGAAATTTCTTTGGGGTGAGGGTGTCAGAGCCCTGGCAAAGGCTGCCCAGGGAGGGTGTGGAGTCCCCTTCTCTGGGGATCTTCAAGCCCCACCTGGATGCAGCCCTGAGGGATGAGCTCTGGGCAGTTGTGCTTTAGCAGGGGAGTGGGATGGGATGATCTCCAGAGGTCCCTTCCAACTCTGACAGTTCCCTGATTCTGTATGGTCCTGGTATTACACAATAGCTGGTGGCAGAATAAGATAAACATCTTCCTCATTAAAGTAACTCTGGCACCGTGACTGGATTACTCTTTCTTTGTAAAGACAGTGTTTACTCGCTGTGTAAGGAATCCCTGTTCACACATTCCAAGTGAAGAACCTGACAAGCCAGAGTCTGTTTGCCAGATCTACTCGACAATAGACCTCAGCTCACCCATAGTCCAGGCACATCAAATAACTCTCAGTATAAAAAGAAAGTAACTTTCAGCCCCAACTGAAATAATACAGCTTAACCCATGTACTCTCCCCTGTATAATCCAGCTGAGAACAAGCAAACAAAGAACAGCCGTGGAATTGATTTTTTCCTGCTGTTGCTTCTTCAGTGCTATTGTGCTTCTGGAGAGTTTTGCAACACCTCTGGGGGCTTGAGCAGCACATTCCCTTTCCAACAAGACCTCTTCAGAAATCGATAGCCCCATTCAAGGGATTTATAGTGCGATTCTGCAAAATCCTCTCACATTGTCTTGCATAACTTGTTAGGGAAAGAGTGTGCAGCATTATCTTTACAAGTGCTCTTCTAAGAGAACTTCTTATTTTCAATAAAAATAAGGTCAATGAAGAGATAGTAGCACAAAAATATCTAATGTACCATTTTAAGATCACTTTAAGAACAAAGCACTGAGGAGGAAATTCTTGTCTCTCTGGCTTCAGTAAAGGTATTGCCATATAAAAGTAAAATACCACTTTATGAGACTGGGAGCACTGGATTCTGTATTATTTTAAGTTCAGTGCCACTGTATCAGAGGGACGTTGAGAGAACACCAAGATCGATCTCTGATCAATACTTGTCCCCAGCACATTCTCAGTGTGACGCAAATGGAAGTGATGAATCCGGTAATAAAACATATAACAATTTGCTCTCCTGAAGAATGAAACACGACCTAAGCACAGCAAAGTCACAGTTAAGCCCCAAGTAGGTAAATCATCTGCAGTTTGTGGGCCTGCCTGCAGCACTTCAAGAGTTCTTCCCTTTCTTCCAGAGCAGTCGTTCCTGCTCTGCCTCCCTCCGATTGCTGGCAGCACCCACAGTAACTGTTATTTAAACTTCACCTTGCAATTGAATGATTCCAATACTTGGAGCCAAGTAGTTGTGCATCTAGGTCATCTTGCAGATACGTCCAGGTGACTCTGCAAAACACACTCAACAGAGCGAAGTGCGATGCCCTCATTGCTGTGAAGACAAGTGAGCAAGTGCTGATTCAGGGCACACAAACCACAGGGTTTCAACCATTTCACAGAGTACTGGGCAGGCAGCTCTGATCAAAATTATTCCCTTTTTCTACAATCCTCTTTTCCCCAGTAATCCAACACAACCAGGGAATTCACTTTGCTTTTGAGAAAGCAAAGTAGTAAACAACCTGACAGCAAAACCTTTGACCAAACTAAATTTAGGACTGCTTTACACTGATAGCATTGTGTTCTCTACTCGTAAAATTCAGAGAATAGAAATTCTCCTTCCCCAAAGGCAAAGAATTTGCTTGTGAACAAGACAATGCAGCCAAGCATGAGAGCACCCCAAGCTTGCCATAGATGGAGCTGCCCAAATTCTTCTGTACAAGAGCTACTGAAAAAGGACTGGAAGATGATCAAATGCAGGAAAAGCTTAATTTCACTATAACGACAGTTTCAGTACTTCATCTTTACACAGAGAAACTCCAAGTGACCACGAAAGACAGAAAAGTAAAACAGAAGATCTGCACACAGCTCTGCTTCCCGTGTCCTCAAGACACATCCCTGTTCCATGCCAAAGGAGTAATATGGCAAGGTCAGCCCAGTCCCCTTTGGGCTCCAGGAATTTCCTTCTCTTATTCAAGGGGAAAAACTCTGTGGGTCCCACCTGAGCTACAGGCTTCTAGCACGGAGCTGTGGCTCCCTTGCCTGCCGCCTCCTTCCTTTGAGCAGGACCAGCAGCTCCACTAAGGAAAGCTGAGCCCTTGCTCTCTCCCTTAAAGAATTTGTGTGCAATTGCCAACCAAGCAGTGGAAAAAAACCCCAACCCTACCACTCCACAAAAAAACCCCAGCTGGAACCATTGCCCGTCATCTCAAGTAGGCTTGGCAAACATTTGGTTTAGAAAACCAAAATGTCATCAGGAAATATTAATGGAAAGAAGGAATTTTGTGAAGAAGGAATACTTTAAAGGATAGTCACAGTCAGAGTAAGGCAGTGGTACATCCGTATTTCTGACAGTTTCTTGTGCCCAGTGGCAATTCTGATTTAACTTTTCAATCTTTACTGTTCCTCAACCATCTCCGTTCTTAAATTTTACTGATAGAATTAATCATTAATTCACTTCAGATCATTATCTGGAAACTATTTTAATGAAGCAAAAAAACCCTCCTGGGGACTAAAAAGTGCACTCTTCCAAGAGTTTCTCTAGTTAGGAGAAAAGTAACAAGGATAACTCAAAGAGATCCCTAGCCTGAGATGTGAAAACAACAAATTAATAGGCTGCATTCAGAAGTATGCAATATATTGATTTTTTGTTAAAGTATTAGCATCCAGGGAACTACAGCATACGAAAGTAAATCATTATCACTTCACTTACAGAATTCTTGAAGAAGGAAAAATGACTGATATTCTTAGTTGCAGAAGTATTTTTAATTACATTTAACATTTCGGGACTATCCCCACATGCATTAATTCTACAGCATAAAAACTTCACAGTCGAATATAGTGAAAGGTGAAAATTAAAAATAAAGAGAACAAGACCTATGAAGGTGCTAAGTGACTACTACATTCTTCTTTCATTCCTAGTGTAAGTTAACAACTTGCTATCTGATAGAAAGATTGCACAAACACTGACCTGCATTTCTTAATCTCCCCATATTCCTACAGTAAATGGAACAAAAAGGTTTGCAGGAAAAAATATTCCAGAGATGATTTTAAGGAGAGAGAAGAATGGAGTAATTGCAGTTTGTCCCTTAATATTTGCACTTGCCTTCACAAAGGAAATGTTTAAAATTCAGTATGTGTTGTATTTGATGGTGTCGAAAAGTAATGAACTGTAATAATATGTGAGTAATAGATTTGGCATGGCAAGGGGTTCAATCAAAACTAAACTACTGGGTACATCACTTAGTAAGCATTCTGTGTATATCCAAGAGAATTCACTCATTTGGTTCATTACCTAGTCAACAAAACTCTCAGAGAATGAAATGAGTATAAATAACAGAACAAATCACGCAAATGTAACCCCAGGCAAATACACACCCCGAAACAGTAAATGCAGCCTATTTTTTTTCCAAGCCATACACAACCAACCATAGCTATCCTGTTTGTTAAGTCCTTTTGTTTTCTCAATTTTGTTTAGAGTACTTTTGCTCAATGAAGTTGAAACAAGTTATTTAATAAAGATTTTTTCATCATCTTGCTTTTTTTTTCCCCTTCTTACTGTGTTTGCTATAGAAAAGAGCAGGAGATACACTGCAGATACACTCTTTACAGCCAAGTTTATTCTGGCTACCACTTAGAGCTACAGAAACACATGCACACATAGACTCACACAGACTTGGCTTGCAAGAAAAGCAGAGCTCAGTGACCAACGATCAATCTCTGGTGCCAGTGATGCTGTAGGACTCTCCCACTCATATCCAACCCTGGGACTGAATGATGTACAAACACCATCTGTGTCAGAAGTGGGATTTAGCACGGGTGATGCTGAAGTTGGAAGTGGCATTGCCAGAAACCCTTTTAGCTGTTCAAAGGGAGCAATAGACTATAAAATACTGTGTTTCTGCTGTGTATAATTGGAGATAATGACAAGTTGCTGTCTATGATGGATGTTGACATCAAGGAATACAGAAGTGCGGGGTGGTCTTCCCTCATAAGAAGATGGTATGTTGGATACGTGCTATCTTGCAGCTTAATGTACTTTAAATATTAATTAACACTGTTAATGGCTTATCTAATTTTGAAACAAAAAAGAAACAAACAAACCCACCCCCCAACCCCCAGCATATCTTGTATAATATCATCTGACACCAAATTCTTGAAGTAAAAAAGAATTAAAAGACGTGTACCAAGATATGTCCCCAGGCAACAAACCACACCAAGTGGTTTCAGAGCAACTTGACTGGTCTCTCAAATACGATGTCAGGATCCTAGCAAGGCGATGACATTCAGAGGAGATAAATTTAAAGGCTCAAAAAATTGATATTACCTCAGAACTACAGTTTCATAATATATCAGAAAGTGAGTAAGAGAGGACTACTGAAGAAAAAATCTGATGAAGCAATAAATGCCGAAGATGTATGACAGCACTGGGGTCAGGAAGATGCTTTACTAGTGACCAAAGAAATTTTGATCTATGATGGTTCCACAGAGTTTAATAAATGACCAGTGATCTCATCCAGGCATTACTTCCTTAGACTTCTAGCTATGGGTGGAAGACCCACTCATATACATACCCAAACCCTGAAGGTCTCCAACAATAATGAAATCATCCCACATTAATCATTTCACGTTGCTTTTCTGAATGGGATGTTTTCATGGTGGATTTTATCTTGTTTCCCACAACACCCACTCCTTCATCTCTAAAGCTACTAGGAAATAGTTACAGAGCCTTTCCTTCTGATGAACAGAATGGACCTCCACCCAGTATGCTCAAATTCCCAAATAAAACCAGGCCACTTGTAAAGAACTGAACCCAGGAAGTTTCTGCAGATTTTAAGAAATAGAAACGGGGGATTAAAATAGAGATTGCCACATGGCTTCTACCTTCACAGAATCAGGGAATTGTCAGAGTTGGAAGGGACCTCTGGAGATCATCCAGTCCAACTCCCCTGCTAAAGCATGGCTGCCCAGAGCACATCCCTCAGGATGGCTTGAAGGTCTCCAGAGAAGGGGGCTCCACACCCTCCCTGGGCAGCCTCTGCCTGAATTTACATGATGGGTGAAATGCTTGAAAAATGGAAGGGCTGAGACATGACTGAGCACCCTCAGCCTGTGACTCTTCACCCATCAGTGTGAGGGAAAGTGTTCCTCACTCAGTTTTTCTAGGAGTAACTTCCCCTGTTAAATGCAGCTCCAAAAAACCCCTCGGGTGTTAACCTTATACTCAGCACGTCAGTACCATGTTCTCATCTTCTCCGCCTGTGAAGATGCTGGAGATGGAAGAGAACAAATATTTCCACAAAGGCCAAGGGGACAAGGTCCAGGGACAATCAGACGGTTGCTGATAATAAATATAGTTTTTGTAAACTCTACAGAAAGTATCTTTCCAAAACCTGAATTGAACCAAGGATAACGAGTGCAGGGACCCAGTGCCAACGGGAGTATTCACTGAAGGGCTGTGACATCCTTACTGGAGAACATGAGCCTCCATGGGAAGGTTCATGATAATAAATTTAAAACAAAAAAGCCAGCAAACCTCATTTTCAAGCAAGTTTCAGCAATCCAGAACTTTGACATCAAACCTAACTAGTCAAGAACAAAAGACAGCTGTTATTGACCTTCTTTAAGAAAGTACAACATCATTTATCAGATATCGACCTCTCTGCTCCTCTCCTGAATTTGTTTGTTTTAAATCTTACCTTTTCAAGACTGCATCAAACAAAAAGCATTAACAGGACCCCGCAGCTCTACACAACACAACGTTATTTTTCTAAAGAATACAAGATTGCAAATCCATTATAAAATAACCAGGATTCGCTCATGCTGAATTCATTAATTCGCTGTGCTTGTTCCAGAACTGTTTTCAAGCAGAAGAGAACACATGCACTTGCCAAGATTTTTTAAAAATACTTCGTTAATATTTCATTGTCTACATAAAGTAAACAAAAAATCCTCAGTCGACTGGAAATCCTCAGAGAGACTTAGATGCTGGAATCATCACGTAATTATAGATGCTTGAAGATCTGATGGTTTATCATGTAATTTCCCAGGTCAAATGCTAAGACCAGAGGGTCTTTTTTCCCCCTCCTTAGCTGCCTAATCTATGGTACAACCACGGCAGGCTGCTTTTATCCTGGATGGCTAAAACAAAACAAAGCTTCTCTTTCACACATTGCACTCTACTAAACCCCATACTTCCAATGGGCTTCCCAAAATCTGTCAGAAAGGAGCTGAGATAATACTGTCCCCAAACGGAACAAACTATTTCTGGGTTTTAAATGGCTGGTGTCAGTAAATCTCAAAATACCTGGACTGTTGGGAATTTTCACCAGGTCGGCCACATTTACTTCCTCTGCTTCCAAGGAGGGATTTTCCTTGGAGCAAAATGATTCGATTGGCAAAACCTTCCACATGCTCTTTTCCAAAGCAGAGCTTCCCCCTACAGCACCACTGTCACAGCCTAACAAAGGTGTTGTCTGTCAGTCAGACACACAGACGTGCACGCAAAGAAAACAGTTTCTGTGACTCAGTTTCCCAGAACAGACACTAGAATAATTTTTGTAGGAAACTGCTGTTGGAATATTATGAGCAATGGATTCCCAACAGATGCTGACTTGCCTCCAAAAATAAAGTTAATTCCATGTCAAAGCCTGTGCTGGCACAGCACAGCAACTGTGGAAATAGGAATAGTTGCTGAGTTTTAACCCCCAGCTTAATTATCCAAACAAAATTTAATGAATACATGATGAAGACAATATAATGCAATAATTATTATTCTTTCCACCTCCTTTTTCCATAATCACACTAGGGATATTCAATAGCAATGGCATTAATTGAATAAAAAATAGCATTGAGGGGAATAACCTAATAAATAAAAAACCCCAGTGAATATGACAATGGATTTGAGCACTTTAGCATATTTTCCTGCAGAATTAAAAATCCATTTGTGTCAGACACCTTACTTCTACAAGTTATATAAACATGTAGCTCTTCTAGGCTTATGTGAAGATTAAAGGAAGTTCAATTTCCAAAAACAAAGTAAAACTCTATTATTTTCCAGTACAAGTATGTTCTCCCTTTCCTGGAACATTCCAGGGAGCCTTAAGTCCAACGGCACACTGACCTGTTATGAAGAATGACAGCACCAAACATGAACTTGTCAGGAACAGCTAAGGCCTTACTTGAAAGGAAAAACATTTACTGAACACCTCCAAATGATGACAGGTTCTGCAATTAAAGCAACCATGTATCTCTGAACTTGGTTTTCATCAGTTTTGATGAGTTTGTTTTAGAAGCTACAGCCATTACACTTGCCTTGATGTATTTTAGAAAGAGAAAAAGCCTCGTAAGTTTTTCAAGGGTGTTTTCTAATTTAGTTATCAGTTGTCATTATTCACCGGCATCCTGGTGGGTATCAAGAAGAGCGTGACCAGCAGGTCAAGGAAGATCAACCTCCCTCTCTACTCTGCCCTGGGGAAGCCCCATCTGGAGCACTGGGACCAGTTCTGGGCTCCCCAGTTCAAGAAGGACAGGGAACTGCTGGAGAGGGGACAGCAGAGGACCACAAAGATGATGAGGGGCCTGGAGCATCTCCCTGATGAGGAAAGGCTGAGGGTCTTGGGGCTTTTTGGTCTAGAGAAGAGAAGGCTGAGGGGGGATCTATCAACACCTACAAATACTTCAAGGATGGGTGTCAACAGGACGCGGCCAGACTTTTTTAAGTGATGCCCAGTGACTGGACAAGAGGGAACGGACACAAAATGGAACATAGGAAGTTCCATCTCAACATGAGGAGGAACTTCTTGCCTTTAAGGATGGCGGAGTCCTGGCAGAGGCTGCCCAGAGAGATGGTGGAGTCTCAGTCTCTGGAGACATTCAAAACCCACCCGGACAAGCTCCTGTTCAACCTGCTCTGGGAGGACCTGCTTTGCAGGAGGTTGGACGAGATGATCTCCAGAGGTCCCTTCCAACCCCATATCATTCTGTGATTCTGCGTCCCTGTCCATGGCAGAGGAGTGGAACTTGATGATCTTTGAGGTCCCTTCCAACCCAAACCACCCTATGATTCTGTGCATTGGCACTAACTCCAATGAGGAACTCTTGTCAGTGACAACCATGCAATCTCCCTCTCCTCTTCAAATAGGAAACTTTTCTAGAAAATTTGGGATGCTTATAGGACCAAAATCTGCCGTCAATACTAATGGTAAATCACCTGCATACAATGTACATTTTAGAGGGCAGGTAGTGATGTGTCTTCAGTGCCCTTTAGGGAAAAAGGAATACAAGGACTCTCATTTTGTAAACAGTTTTCATTGAAATTCCTGCTTTAAATGAAGGTTGGTTTTGTTGTCATTTGGCAAAATATTTTTTTACTTCGCAAGAAAATTAAGCTTTAGTAAACTACATAAAGACCACAGTTGCCTTTAATGGAATCCATAAATTAAAAGGAAGGAAGCTGCCATTCCAAGAGTAGCCATAGTAATGAAAGCTGTGCAGAAGAGCCACAAGGACCAAGCCTGAGAAACACCCATTACTGTAATTAGGAAGAATAGGTTTTGCAAGCTTACCGTCTTTTTTACACTGAAGCACCAGTTCATTTGTTCAACTCTCATAGTTTATTATACCTTTAATTATAACAGTCTTTCCCAGACAACTTCAACTTTGTATAATTATCTCATGTGGTGGGTGACTGAAGTATCCAATCACAGAGAAAACAATGGCTGAATGAGATCTGTGAATTTATCGCTGTGTAAATGAGGTCATGAAAGCCTCAAGAGCTCCCAGCAGGATGACTTTGATATCTTGGAAAGCAAGCTGGAGTACAGGCAGTGACTTCAAATGAAGCATGAGCCCAGAGTTATAAAAATCCTCTGCTTTTGCTATTGCTAAGAGTCACAGGAATTCATTTCTCAACTTACAGAAGTCTCAGTGAAAGGAATTCTAGGCTAGGTAATGGATCTGAATTTGTGGGATATCCCAAAGAGAGAGTGCTCATAGCTAGATCCTTCTAATCATGCTTTAGACGTAGAATGTTCTTACAATATCTCATTTCCCTCACTGCAGGCAGTGCTGCATCTGATACTTGACAAGAATGGAGGAACATTTCATGAAGACATGAAGAGCTTCCCAGGCTTTTCTTTTCTAGGAAGCCCCCTCTCTGCCTCAATCTGCCTCAGCTATTCTAAGGACTTTTTCACTACCAAATAAAGTGCAAACAAGATTCTGAGTCATTAATTGTCTGTTATTATATAAGAGGTGCCCAGACCTAACCCATGTGTTTCTGCAGAACAGTCACCATCACCTTCACTTCCACCCTCACCATCTGCAGCTGCTGTTGAAAATGCTGCAGCAATTCAGGGCAACCCCAGCCCTTCACATGCCCATTTGAAGAAAACCACCTCAGCAAGCCCATAGAATTTTCCAGAAGTACAAAGCTGACACCAAAATAAAATGCCATGTAACCATTTATTTATCAGGAAAAACCTAAGTGATATTTAAGGGACAAAACAAGGCCTTCTTAGTGATTCACTGGCATCTTTCCTTCTCACTCACTTTCTCACTTGATGTTAAGAGTTTCCTGAAAAAGATATAGGTCCTACGAGGCTACAACAAAAAACCACCAAGGATTTTGCAGTGCATAAACCATACGTGGTTAGTGTCAGTTCTTCCTGAAGAAAGTAAGACAGCAAAACAAAGAATCTCTCCTTCTAGGCAACTTAAAGCGGGCAATTGAAACATCAGAGAGGAAAACCATGCTTTATCACACTACACATAATTAACCTGAGTTTGTCAGCCCACTCTTTGGACAGAAGAATCCCACTCTGTGTGCAGACCCCTGTGCTAAGACAGAGGAGACGTACAGTAAAATCCACTGTGATAATTTACAGAGAAGCTGACAAAGCACCTGATAAAAACCCTTAGCATTTTGCTGCAAATTCACTTCATGTTTGTTACAGCTGGTGCCTGAGGCTCTTCAACACCCGCTGCCGGCTGAACTCAAATGGCCAGCGAGTGTCAGGGCAGGGGAAAAGGACAGGTCCAGGCAAGAAGCCCAAAGTGCTTCGCTCCGCAACGGGAGAAAACGAGTGACTCGGGAATTATATTCCGTTAGTCCCCCTGCCTCAACTCCCTGAGGATTGAAGGTATCTTTCAGCAATCACCATATCTAATTCTTCTTGTCCTTTTTTTTGTCTTCAGGGGAGACCTGAGAGCAGCCTTCCAGGATCTGAAGGGAGCCTACAGGAGAGATGGGGAGGGACTCTTTGTCAGGAAGTCTAGTGACAGGACGGGGGGTAATGGTTTTAAATTGGAAGAGGGGAGATTGAGATGATATATTAGGAAGAAGTTCTTTCCTGTGAGGGTGGTGAGGCACTGGAACAGGTTGCCCAGGGAAGTTGTTGATGCCCCATCCCTGGAAGTGTTTAAGGCCAGGCTGGATGGGGCTTGGAGCAACCTGCTCTAGGGAGAGGTGTCCCTGCCCAGGGCAGGGGGGTTGGAACTTGATGATCTTTAAGGTCCCTTCCAACTCTGACCATTCTATGATTCTAAAGGTCAGGTTAAATTTCAACTACTGGATCTCATAAAACCATTTAAAACTCAAGAGAGCCCAGGGAATCACAGTGTTAACTTTAGAGCAGCTGGTGCTTTCCAGGCCTGAGCAAGGGTACATTCCAGCCTGGATTTAACAGTTTGGACAGGAAGACTGCGTAGATTTGAACCCAAACTTTAAGCCAGGCTGCAAAAGCAATATAAATATATCCTTTTAAAAGGTAAAAATTGTAAAACTCCATCTGCACGGTATTTCTACCTGAACACATGCAAATGATGGAAATCTACTGGAAGCAATCAAAAACGCCTAAAATTTTTTTACGAGGAATTTCTGGAAATAGGTATAAAACTGAATTTTCTCATTGATTCCAAGACCTACAACAATCTCTTACCTGCAGGCTTGCTTAGAAATACAAATGAGACTGTTGGCATGTATGTTAAGCCCACATCAAAACAGTTTCTTTAAAAAGAAATTTAAATAAATCCCTATCTATCATAGGCCTTGCTACTTTCTTCCTCCAAGTTACTACAGGGATTAAACCTTCAACTGAAATAATATGCCAAAGTTAACACAATTTTGTAGAAACAAGTTACATGAAAACTTTCCATGCAGTTCACATGTCTTGTCTCCAAATGCAGCTGGTATCAAAAGGTGCAGGAAATCATGGAGTCTGGAAGTGCCTTGCTTCCTAAAGGTGTTTCTTCTTAAGCTCCAATAATTAGAGGTTGGATAATTTTCAGAAACACAAAATACCTTTCACCTTGCAACCCACTACTTGGTCAGGGTAACAATTTATGATGTATTTTATTCCTTCAGCTTTTTTCTCGGAACAAAAGAATTTCATCTGATAATAAGTGGTATCAAAAATAGATGGGATAATCTCTAGTATAATACAGGATGCAGAGGTGAACTGGCTGGAAGCAATAAAGAGGGAGATTCGAGATTTAGATTAGATCTTAGGAAGAAGTTCTTTGCTGTGAGGGTGGTGAGGCACTGGAACAGGTTGCCCAGGGAAGTTGTTGATGCCCCATCCCTGGAGGGGTTCAAGGCCAGGCTGGATGGGGCTTGGAGCAACCTGCTCTAGGGAGAGGTGTCCCTTCCCAGGGCAGGGGGGTTGGAACTTGATGATCTTGAAGGTCCCTTCCAACTCTAACCATTCTATGATTCTATGAAAATAGGGAACTTATCATGGGCTTCATCTCATCTAATTTTAGATTAACTCAGGACAGAGGGGCCTACACTTGAATCAGCCTTCCGGATGAACTTTGTAGTCAGTGGTTTCAGATACTTTGTTGAGAAAAAAACCAACCCACAAAATCCATGTCAACCTTGTAAGATGACTCACGCTCTACAACCTGGCATTTTTGCATGAATCTACAAGAAGTGCAGACTGTGGGAGTAAATCACTATCATTTCAAGTCAGTTATAACCTGCACCTTTAAATAGTAATAACTTGAAAGTAGAAAAGACGGGTATAAATAACGCAGTCCCTGCACCTCTCCGCCTTCTGCTTAATTCAGAGTTTATCCTAATTCACTGTCTTGTTAAATTGACTGCACTAAAACAAAACCTCCCAAGCAGTGACTTTGGAAAGCTCCAAGAATATCCTTCACTACAGTCACTGACTGAGAAATGTTATCTTAACAATGCAGCTGGCCTCTTATCAACTATATGATCGGTTGTAGGTTAATTACAAAGTAACTTAAAAGGAAATCCTTTAAATTTCTTCGCATAAAAGACACTTTCCCTTTTTGCTCTGCAAAGATTTATGAACTGCTGCATGAAAAATCATTATTATAGTAATCAGGGATCCTCTATGGATTAAAATCTCTGGAAGTCTCTGTAATCCTTCTAAGAGCTAAACATGTTTTCTTTGTGTTGCATTAGTATTCTGACACTGAGGCATGAAAAGAAACCTTTAATCTCCTCATGCCCGAGGGATCCATCATTGTACACTGATACTTAGACTGGGCTCAACCTGTCTAAGCATTTTAGGATTTATTAGCAAATAAAATAATCTGATCCTGAACCTTCTTCGTTGGTATTTGCTGTCAGAACTAGCAGGATAAATCCACATACATCCCTCCACCAAAGAAATATGCACGAGTATTGCTTCTTATGTATCCCCAGACACAGGACTTGTGTTTAGGGTCCCCAGAATCACTGCCTGGGCCCCCTCACCTTATACATTTCCCCTTCCCTGCTCCACCTGGGGGGAAGCCTCTGCAACTATTCAGCCAGCTCAATTTTTCCACCTTAAGACTAGAGGGAGAGCTCATTACCAGAAGCCTGGGTTTGGTCCAATAACCTAAAGCATCTTTTCAAATTTGTTACGTGCCGTACTCTGTATCACAATACTTCACACACAGAGGTGGTGACAGTTTTGCTTTCACTAAAGAGTATTTGAGTTTATTCCCCCCAGGATGACTCCCTGGGACAACTGGGGGTTTCTTTTCCCAAAGACACTATCTACAGAGAAGACTTACTTTCATCTTAACTTAAATGGTTAGAAAACCCACTCAGGTATGGGTATCAAGTATCCATGTAGATGCAGTGAGTACTTAATTCCTGATGCATGAGACTAACAGCACAATCCAGACAAAATGCTCCCAATCTCATAGGAACAGTGCAGTCAGTGATGCTGTAATTCCCTGGATCTCTGCGTGTTGTACCCTGGGGAAAGGAGGTCTGCATACAAATCAACCCCCTTCAAACCATCGGACATTTCACCTGGAGTTATAGGCTCATCATAAAACCCCTGGGAAAGGATGTAAAGCGGAAAGAATTAGGCAGCATATCACAATGTACGTTACATTAGATGAAGAATGGAGAAGCAGGGGAAATTTGGCTTCTGGCTGGAAATGTTGATGACAGTGTCACACCTAATAATCATCCTCGTTATTGGGAAACAATATCAAAATGAGCAGGTTCCCTAGCATTTCTGAGTCAGGCCATTTCTAAGTGTCACTGTGTAGGAAATTGGGGTGGGAAATAAGTAATTAAATAAATAAATATCACTCTTCTGGCAATTTAAATCCTTTCCACAGTCTTTTCAGCATCTAAAGATGATGCAAACAAAAGGACATTTAACTGCTTCCCATGAAGGAGAATTTTTTTTCCTAACTGCTAATGCATTGGTGCCAATAACGCTGTGAGTGATGAAGTCAGTGCAGCCCATCCCAGCAGGTCTAGCCAGTGGCATCATGTTCCAGCTTGGCTGAACGCTATACAAAGTGTATAAGTGAAATAACTTTAAACAAAGACCTATCTTGGGATCCATTCTCAGGATCTGATACATATGGGTGATTTTTACTGACTCTTAGCTGAAGCTACATGTATGTATCTGGGGAGAGGATTTACCAGCAACAGCAGATCACAAGAGCTAGTTTGGGAAGCTTCCTGTGAAGTGATGAAAAAGGAAGAGTAAGATAAACCAAACATCACCAGCTGGATACCTTTATGTAGAAGGGTGTAAATACAGGCAGTCAACAGGAAATCAACAGCTACCCTACTGGAGAAGGGGACCCAAGGACCTTAAAGAAGGCTCATTGAATAATAATCACCTAACAGAATTGATGGGAAATGTCAAAGTAAAAAGGAAAACAAGAAACTTAATAAAAACAACTCCACGTGTGTATAAAGAAACTGAACTAGGGAGATGAAAAAATGAATGGAATATTCAGTCTTTAAATACAAGCCATGGGCCACCCCACAGAAACACCTACTGTGTTCACCTGAAAAAAAATCAGTCCCACAAATTCCCTCCATGAAACGTCTGCACCTAACAGAGAGAAACTGGAACACCTGGAACAACTGGAACAGAGGAACTGGAACACCTCTCCTACCATCCACCACAATTCCCATTTCTGCTTTCCCTGCAGGCCAGGCTGATTCCCTGGCTACCCCAGCACAACTGTCACTTCAGTGGTGTAACAGAATGAATTGTGTTGAAAGAAAAGTAGCTACTAAGGGAAAGATAACAGTCACAGAGAAATTTAAACGTGCAAATATCACGAGTCAGACAAAACATCAAAAACGTGTGGGATAAATGACAGAAGGAGACTAAAATACACGAGATCCTGGAAGCAGCAGGTGTAATGGGCTTTATTACATGGTATTAAGAGGACTAGAATTTCCATATTTATCCAACAAGAGTCCCAGGACTGTCACTGCTTTGATCCCAGAGTCCCAGCAAAGGACTTTCACTGAGCCAGATTCACTAATAATCAAAATTAGTTCTCTTGGTGAGAGCGGCAGAACCGATCTGAGACTGCAATCAATACATTCACTAACGATAACAGAGCTAACGAATTAAGGTTAATATTGCCAGCAAAACTAATGGCAGTGCAACAACCCAGGGTTCACATTCACCAGCTGGTGAAAGGAGCAGCACTCACCAGAAAGGTGTCCCTGCCTGGGGTAGAGGAAGAGGTGCAGTCCTTCAGGTATCAAATTTCTTCTCTCCCAATTTAGCAGTCATTTTCTCTGTCTTTTATCCCCAAAATTACACGGTTTTCCTCCCCTCAGTGCTGTGTAGAATGATCTGGATGGAGAGAGGAATGCTACAGTCATGTATGTTTAGCATGATCTCTAACATCTTCATTAGCAGATACAGGGGGATCAACTGGAATATGCACTTCACAGATAATGAAGAAAGCATCAATTATAGGGCACAGTAACCTCTCAAGGAAACAAAGAACTACAGAGTGTCTGTCATCATGATTTTACTGTCCTGACTCTCCAGAACTCCCCATCCTTTACCCATCCTGGGATGGCCAGACAAGTCCTCACTTTGCTGAGTTGCACAAGAGAGAGCAAAGCCAGTCTTTAATTGCATTCTGAGAACAAAGACATCACCTCGTTATCCAAATTCCACATCCCCGCCCCAGGAAACACCTGCCACCTCTCCTTCTGCTGTTCCCAACTTGAAGGAGCCTATAATCCCTTCTTAATCAAGCACTGGGTTGTCCCTTCTTCTAGGAGCATTTTGGGAACCATGATGATCTTTTGGCAACTGGGTGCTTTTATTCTGCCATGGTTTTTGCCAATGGAGACATTTCAAGGCCAAAATAAACAGGCTTCAGGTGTGTCAGGTAGTTTAAGTACACACCCAAAGTTAAAAGCTGCACTTGGGTGAAAGAAATTTTTTCTCCCCCTCTACTCTGCATTTGTGAGACCCCACCTGGAGTCCTGTGTCCAGTTCTGGAGTCCTCAACACANGTTGAGTCCACAGGGAAGTGTTAGGACACAATTTGCTCTCCTTTAAAAATCAGTGTTCATCTCTCAATCTCCTTCTCAGGTTTCACAGGGACAAAATTCATTTATTGATGAGTGACATATTGTTGTAGGAGAATGCTTTAATAAAATAGAGAAGATGCACCAAAACAAATTGTTGAGACGATTATTAGATACAGTGAGAGATCTCTGGTTAATAATTAATGCAATTAATAATATAAATAGTTAATAACGAACTCCAGTCATGGCCAGAAGTTTTGCTCTTATTCCAGTTGCAGTTCTACACTGTACTGCACACTTAAAAAACTACTGACAGCCATTTACATCCTGCCTTGTCACTGATCAATCCTATTTAGCTTAAAATGAGATGTAAAGACTGCCCTGGTTCTGCTGTGACAGAGCGGTCAGCTCTGAACAGGATCGATTCACGATACGATGGAATACAAAGGGCTGCAAACGTTCCCCAATCATCACCAGTAACCGTGCAGCAAGATGTAAACCAGCCCCACCAGCAGCCACACGCTGGCAGGAACGAGAGCTTAATCAAAATGCAAACTCTACACCACGGATTACAATAAATAATTTGGAATTACAAAGTATGACAAATACAGCGTGTAAAAATAAATGCACTCAACATCTGTTTCGACGCTCCACTGCCGTGATGGGTAACTTGTGTTATAAAGTAGAACTAATAATTTACATAATATTGATATTACACTGCAAATCTATGAATATTTTCATCATAAATGGCAATAATAACTAAGTAGCAATATTAAAGTCATTTGATTAAGTTGTTTTTTTCCATTTACAACTGCATTTCACCTCAGAAGCTGAGGGCTGTAACACATGTCACCTTGGAAGTTTTATTCCTGAAGGAAATAGGAGCCTACAGGGAAAGGGAGCCTACAGGAGAGCTGGGGAGGGACTCTTTGTCAGGAAGTCTAGTGACAGGACGAGGGATAATGGTTTTAAATTGGAAGAGGGGAGATTTAGATTAGATATTAGGAAGAAATTCTTTGCTGTGAGGGTGGTGAGGCACTGGAACAGGTTGCCCAGGGAAGCTGTGGCTGCCCCATCCCTGGAGGGGTTCAAGGCCAGGCTGGATGGGGCTTGGAGCAACCTGCTCTGGTGGGAGGTGTCCCTGCCCATGGCAGGGGGGTTGGAACTTGATGATCTTGAAGGTCCCTTCCAACTCTGACCATTCTATGATTCTATGACTCTATGAAATTCAAGTTGGGCTGTTTCCTCCCTATGTGGTTTGGATGCTGGATTTCTCTACAGGAGTTCTCCAGCTCCCTTTTAACTGTGCTACAACCACCTGCTCCCCGGACAGCTTGCTCCCTCTTCCCTACCTCATGCCTCCTCGTCTATTCTTACTTTTTCTGCCTGACATCTCATGCTTTTGTCTTTCAAACGGCTTTCTGTGTAGAAAACTGAGCAACAAGGCAGTATCAGCAAAGCAACCCCAACGCGACGGGATGAGGGGCAGGGCAGAGGATACCTAAGAGGAAGCCAGTAAATGCCACAGTTCAGGGGTACGTCATAAGCAGGAGGGACACCACAATATGCAAGCAGAGAAACCATAAGAAGCACAAGGGAACTTCACTTCAGAGAAAAGACACACCTTTTTTTTTTGGCTTATTCAGTGCTTGGATGGAAGTTAAATGGATGCATCTTGTCACCCTCAATTTTAATGTGGTCACAAACAGCAGCACGATGTGAGATGTGGCTGACTTGTCCTGTGCAGTAGATTAGACAATGTTCATGTTTCTAGACCAACAGCTAAATGTATTTTCCATGTAAATCTCACATGTTCATGAAAAATACAGATGCAGAAAATACATATTTACAGGTATTCTCTTTTCTCTCTGTTTCCCCTGCTCACAGAATTCCTCATTAGGCTGTGTTACAGCATCAAGTTTTATTGCACCTGGCCATCATCATTTTTTCTGAGTGGCAAGAACAACAAAATTCCCCACCCTTCTGCAAGGGTCAGCTTTCTAATGCCATTGGATGTATCACATCTCCTGTTAGACTTGATGGGATTCTCTTTACCTCCTAAATGGCACTTTCTGGGTACCAGAATGGCCAACCACTGCTACAGGTACTTCGTTAAAAATCAGGTTCTTTACACTAAGTCATTTGTAATGGCTGAGAAGATTCCCTGTTCCATTAACCTCAGATTCCAAACAGCTGCACACGAGCTGGTCCACTCCATCAATATGAGAGTGAGTATGGCAGCCTTTTGACCTGCATGTTAAAAGTTCATCCAAGAGTTCCCAAATCTCTCAAGACAGAGACAAAGAGAGATCAATTTTAAAAATAGCTGAGAACTTTTCTTTTAGAAACAATCCAGTGTGTTTGACTGAATCTAAACCCAGGGAGAAACAACTGCTTTCTGCTTAAGGACACGGAAAGAATAACGCCAGTACATAATGCAAGGGTCTGAGCCTTGTTCACTTGAAAAGCACAAAATTACCACATTGGCCAAAAATGACAATACAGTCACCTTTATCATTTTTTCACAGAATTATGTGGGGTTAGAAAGGCCCTCTGGAGATCATTGAGTCCACCCAAGAGCGGGTTGCACGGGAACTTGTCCAGGCAGGGTTTGAAGGTCTCCAGAGACAAAGACTCCACCACCTCTCTGGGCAGCCTCTGCCAGGGCTCTGCCACCCTCCAAATGATGCTCCTCCTCATGTTTAGATGGAACTTCTGATGTCCCAGTTTGTGCCTGCTCCCNCTTGCATTCCATCAGGTTCCTCTCTGCCCAACTCTCCAGCCTGTCCAGATCTCCTTGGATGGTGGCACAGCCTTCTGGTGTGTCTGCCACCCCTCCCTGTTATTTATCATTAGCAAACTTGCTGAGGGTACATGTTTAAACATGATACAAATACAATCATTTATATAACAAACAGAAACAAAAGAATTTATCCTGGCACAAGAAGGCAAGTAGGAAGCTTGCCTCAGAATTCATGTTACCATACCATAAGGAGGGAGGAACTTGGTACGCTTGCCATAGATCAGTAGTTGCCAAATTTTTGCAGAGAACATTGTGAACTGTTTTTCATGACTACTTTTCATGAACCCCTTGCTATCATCATCAAGCTGTTAATGAAAATAAGATGAAATTGGTTTCCCCTGCAAACCAGCTTTGAATTTCTTTGTAGGGTCTCAAGGACCGCCCTTTGGGAATGGTTGTCTTTAACGGGTAGAATAACGTAGCAAAGGTGTTCAGTATGTGTGTCAAAATTTAGGCAATCAAGTAATCAGCCTGATTTTTCAAAAGGCTATGTACTAACAGGTCATTTTGAAGTCACTTTACTCCCACGGAAACAGAACAGGCCTGCACTTAGGCGCTCGCATTTAGGCATCCATGACTGAATGTTGTTATCCTGTGCTTTAAAAACACCACCACAAGAAAGGAAAAAAAAAAAAAGAGAGAGAGAAAACTGTAGCAAAATAACTAAAAGCTCTATTAAATTTTATTTTATTTTCCAGAAAACTAACTTTTTCAACAAGTTTTGTAAAGAGCAAACAGTCATTTCCAAGTGTGTTCCCTGCCTGGTTAGCACTACTCGCCCACAAACTAGATTTTAAACTACTTAAAAGGGCAATTTGCCTTGTCTTTACAGAGAAAGTACATATATTTTTCAATTTGCTTGTATCAATCTCAGTGACCTCCATATCGAGTCACTCTGTTGACATACCTTTCCCTTCAACAGCCATCAGATTCCAGCACAAATATTCCAGCTCCTTCACCTATTTACTTCCACAAGTCCAAGAGCAGCAGCCTAACATCAACCAAGGACCACAGTTGCCTCTTAATCATTTAAAAGCTACAAGATTGTAGAAGTGCATATAACCTGTAATCAGCATGGTGTGCATATGATATGCTCTCAGCTGCAGAGCTGCAATAAATTATGAAAGGAGCATTTGGGACAGGCTTGGTAAATTGCCTGCACAAAACCACTTCCATTTAATTTCATCTTCTGCTTTTCTAAATGGATTATCAGCTGCTCAATACTGTTCAAATCTACTGAGGGATTTTGCTAAAAGGATGATGGTAGCAGTATGGTACAGTCTAAGAAAATTACCAACATTCAATTAAGCAAAAAGTGCTCAGAACAAAGAACATAAACCAGGTGTGACTCTTTCTAGAAGTCCATCGAATCCCGCCAGAACTTTCCCTGCTGGTGGACCAGTTTTTCTCTGACACTGCATTATTTCAAGATCAAAATTGTGTCTACACATCCCACTTAAAACACATAAACTAGCCCCATAGTTTCAGGATTTTGCATGGATGTGTTATGACACAGAACTGTTCAACGCAATGCAATCCAGCAAATAAAGCCATTACATTCCTTCAAGAGACAGAATACCATGTACTAAGGCATGGCCAGAGGAATGAAAAAATCTTAAAACTGTTTAAAATAAAGTAGCTAAAAGTCTCTAGATATCTCAATGAAATGTCTTGGTCTCGTTAATCCAGAGAGCACTCCAGCTCTGGAGTCCTCAGCAGAGAAAGGACATGGATCTGTTGGAACGGGTCCAGCAAAGAGCCATGAAGATGATCAGAGGGATGGAGCCCCTCTGCTGTGAGGACAGGCTGAGAGAGCTGGGGCTGTTCAGCCTGGAGAAGAGAAGGCTCCGGGAGAAAGGCTCTGATGGAAAGACTACAGGCTTTGACTTGAAATGCAGCAGGGCAACATTTCAGACAAAGTTAACTACGTAATTTTAAGATGGGAAGTGGGTTAGAGTAAGGCTCCTTTAAAGACAGTATGGCCCAGCTGGAGGAGTATCTAGAAGAAGTCTGTACCCATCCTTGCTAGGACATGCCACCAAACACACTGGCACTCTAAAATGGGAGGGAATTTTCAAGTAGCTCAGCAGAAACAGACTGACTATTCCAAGTTTGCTGACTAGCACTAATGGGCGAGTCGGACCATTATCCTCTTCAGCAGCAGAGCCCATCAAATTAATATTGAAAGCAGCAGATTCCTCAGACAAAGCATTTAGGTCACAATATTTTGCTATATGAAATATATATATGCTTCATTAAGTTTTTAATGAACATATTTGAGCCAACTCTTGAATGCTGAATGTTTTCACCCAGTGACTGGAATTAAAATTCAGCCCATGAGGCTACTTAGATGATGCGGTAACCATTTCTGCTCCTTGATGATGGAAAGAAATCATCCCAGAAGAAGCTCCTTAGTCCATCAAACATGTTTAGAAAGTGGTAGGACCTTCTTTGGTTGCCTGCCCTTCCAGCCCATCCACTATAGGTTCAAGGTTTATTGACTGGAGGTTTTACTTCAGCTCAGATGCTGCCACCAAATAAGCAGGGATTTGTTGGCTGTTACCATGGTGATAGTAGGCAAGGCCTCTTCTGACAGCACAGTGCTTGACATAACGTTGCCTCTTTAGCTTGCTAACAAATGTCTGATTAAACATTCATGTTCCCCCACACGTTCAAACCCATATGGATCACTGACTTCATAAAAGCTTGACCCAAATTCCGGTTCACGACGTGGGTGAGGTAAGAGTGAGGTGGTGGAGGAAGAACCCGTCACAGAACAGCTTTGTGGCAACAAGGCCCAGTTTTTATTTGGAAAGCAAATGAACAGCAGGAATGAGACTGAACTCCCGTATCTGCACATAACACTTGAGTGAAAGGTGTATTATGTTTTTTATCACATATGCACACAGAGACACACAAAAGGGGGTTGAAATCACCACGTATCACAAGGTCAAGCACCTCTTGGAAAGGGTCATAATAACATCCTTCAATTTTGACAGACTCTCAATCCCCTCCCCTATCTGCTCCACAAAAGAGATGAAGACAGACAGTTCTCTGCTGGAGGCTGCAACCCAAGGAGGCAGAATGTGTGCCACTTTCCCACTTTGAACATCTCAGATAAAAGGATCCTCCTCTCTACCCCCAGACAAACCCTTCCAACGCCCTGCTGCCCCTCCAGGAATCACACACCTACCTACTGCCTGGTCGCTATCACCCACTGCAGACCTTGCTGGGGAGAGCAATGAAAGCTTTGGCCATGGAAGTGATGAATATGGGGAGGATGCCACCTCCACGCCAGACTGGGAGAAGGACACCACGCAGGTTCTCCTGAGGAACACAGACTGAAAAAGAAAGCTGGGACACAGCGGGAATGTACAGCACTGAGCAAAGGACCAGGGGCAGCAGCATAGGGGACACAAAACATGTTCTGTAGATGCTAACATTAGTGCCTCACAACCTTAGGGGCTTTGTTGTTGTTGTTGATGATGTTTTTGTTCTTGGTTTGTTTTAGAAGCTCACATTATTGCTGTATTACCCTCTGCAAAGGCTCCCTAGAGAGGCAGCCTAAAGGCTGAACTGAGACCTTGATCAAATCACTGAACGTGCTCTGTTGGCATGCAAAAAATGTTCTCTGCACACTTCCACAGTAACATTAAAATACAGCTGTTACCACTGTTTTACCCACCCTAAGCCAAAAGAATTTTAAGGCACGTACAAGAAGAGTAGGATCTGTTTAAGAAGAATTTACCCAATATTCATACCCGGTTTCACTGAGTAACTCACCCAGGTGGGAGATCCATAGAAAATTTCATCTTATTTTCATCTCCTTTTAATCTCATCCTCGTCTGGCTTTAAAGGTTCCCTCTGTCCTTCCCTGCTAGAGGTCATGCTAGCAACCATCAGCTGGTGACACTGCCATGATATATAGGGCTACTAAATCACAAACACAGCACCTCTACTCAAACTAGTGCTCTCCTGCTGTTGGAGCCCGTGTATTTTATTAGCAGAATGTCACCACTCTGGTGATGAATTGGTGTGAAACACCGGCTGAAAGGGCTTTCCTGCTTGGTGTACAGCTCTCAGCCTCAGCAGCAGGAGCGATTGAAGGAGCTCGGATTGCTTAGTCTGAGGAAGAGGAGGATGAGGGGAGACCTCATCACGCTCTACAACTACTTGAAAGGACACTGTAGAGAGGTTGGTGCTGGTCTCTTCTCAGAGCTAATTAGCAATACAACAAAAGGGAATGGCTTCAAGCTGAAACAGGGTAGGTTCAGGCTGAATATTAGGAAAGAATTTTTCTTAAAAAGAGTGGTCAAACACTGGAATAGGCTGCCCAAGGAGGTGGCTGAGACACCACCCCTGGACAGGGCCACGAAGATGCTCAGAGGGCTGGAGCACCTCTGCTATGAAGACAGGCTGAGAGAGCTGGGGCTGTTCAGCCTGGAGAAGAGAAGGCTCCAGGGAGACCTGAGAGCAGCCTTCCAGGATCTGAAGGGGCTACAGGAGAGACGGAGAGGGACTCTTTGTCAGTACGTGTAGGAACAGGACAAGGGGTAACAGTTTTAAATTGGAAGAAGAGAGATTTACATTAGATATTAGGAAGAAATTCTTTGGTGTGAGGGTGGTGAGGCACTGGAACAGGTTGCCCAGAGAAGCTGTGGCTGCCCCATCCCTGGAGGGGTTCAAGGCCAGGCTGGATGGGGCTTGGAGCAACCTGGTGTGGTGGGAGGTGTCCCTGCCCAGGGCAGGGGGTTGGAACTTGATGATCTTGAAGGCCCCTTCCAACTCTGACCATTCTGTGATTCTATGATTCTTTTACTCCTCTGCAGCAGTTGTGCAGGCACATGCAAAAATGAAATGACAAGTTTGTACGAGGAACACATTACTGCCTCAGCCATGAAAGGACATTGAAAACATACCAAAAAGCTTGTGTGACAGCCCTCCACCTAGATGACTGTAGGGTAGAACTTCAAAATATATGGGGTTTTCCCTTCAAATTGGATTCTTTTGTTCTTGATGGAGGTTGGCTTTGAAATGTTCCATCATGCAAATGTCTGGTGCTGTTACAAACCTACACTTCTCCCCTCCAGACTGTCTTTATAAATAAACAAACAGAAGGACTTCGTCTGCTTATATATGAAATCACATAACTCTGCCACTTATTTTGGAAGAGGTCATAATTGGATTCATTTAGAACCAGTTTGTTCAAGAACACTTTGCAATCCCTCACCAATTAAATTAAACAATTTAAAATAAAAATATGAAGCCAAAAATTTAGTACCTCAGAGACAACGACTCAAACCCCCATCAGGTTTAGAGCTATACGAAGTCATACAACTAGTAAGAACAACATCTCTAGTAGCTTTTAGCCACCTGGAGATAGCATAACACGTAGAGATATTTCCAAAGGTGAACCTGAGCCCCTTCAGTAACTGTAAAATAACACTAGTTAACTCAGGTTAACTTACCCCTACATTTCAGTTCTTCACATAAATTAAAAAATACATATTTTTCTGTTATGTAGGTTTGTGGTTCAACATTATTTTGATGATATGACAACATTGAGCAAAGTGGTTGACTCTGACCCACTCCTTCTAGGAAAATGTTCTGTCTACAATTATCACTGCCAGATAAACGTCCCAGTTTTCACAAGCGTCATTTCTGACCAATCCTTCAGAGGTTTTCATAGCAGTGGGATCACAGTGCTGGCTGCTGACTGTTTCTTTCCCTGGAACCTTGTTTGTCCCTAAAAGTCAGAGGCTCCATTTGAAGAATTTGTAATGAAAAGACATTTGAAGAATCAACATTTCTTGGTGCTCCAGACATGCTACTCTCCAGACCTCTTGCTGACAGCTACTATTAAAATCCTGAGCTGCCTCTCTTGTGCCAGGCAACTGAGAGGCAAGGCCAGCTCAACAACCAGTGCAAGGAAAAAGAAACAGTTCTGAAAGCATTAAAAATCCCAGAAAACTCTCAAGGGATTCTGTCTATCAATCAAATAAAAAAAATAAAAATAAAAATAAAAAAAAAGAGAGAAGGTCTCAGTCCTGCTAACACAAACATGAGAAAAATGCTAATAATCTGCTAACCCATCATCTGTCAACAAACATGGGTAACAGAGTCCAGAGGTGGAAATAAGGGTGAATTTCATGAGACACGGTAATTTGGCAAGTGAAATATGACTTTAATTATGGTGAATAGCTATGTCTGCTTCTGCCCTCTTCCTTTCTCGCATTTCATCACCAATCACAGCATGAATGCTTCTGCTTCTTTTTCTCTTGATTCATCTTGCAAATACATGGTCAGAATCACAGCAATGAAATACTTGTCAGTTTTTTCTCTGTAAGATGTACCACCTCTGCAATCCTTGTTCTTAGAACTAACAAGGACTTTCTAACTACACACATATTAAATCTTCACTTACAAATCAACTGGATAATAGGATGCCCAGGAGCCAGCAATGTGTCATTGTGGCCAAGAAGGCCAGTGGTATCCTGTGGGGATAGAAGAGTGGAAGAGTGGACCAGCAGGTGGAGGGAGGTCATTTCCCCCCTCTGTTCTGCCCTGGGGAGACCCCATCTGGAGCACTGGGTCCAGTTCTGGGCTCCCCAGTTCAAGGAGGACAGGGAACTGCTGGAGAGGGTACAGTAAAGGGCTACAAAGATGATGAGGGGCCTGGAGCATCTCTCTTATGAGGAAAGACTGAGGGACTTGGATCTTTCTAGTTTGGAGAAGACTGAGGGGTACAAAGGTTCAGACCTTCAAACAAATACTAGGTTGACAGCATCTCAAATGCCACAGCCGTTCTGCTTGCTTGGATAAATTTTTAATTTACACCTCCTCCATCATTCATTGTAGGAGGCATTTGTGAATGAATTAACCAATAAAACAAGCTCATTCTAGTAATTAATTTCTGAATTTACAAGCAAGATTAAGTGTTTAAGTGCCATCTGAATTAATCGCATTGGATTAAACAGAGAGATTAAAACAGAAAACAGAACAAATGAGAGCAGAGGAAATAGTTTTGAGAATTTATGAGCCAAGTAATTATTTTAATCTTAATCAGACTAATTTCAACTATTACTAGTTTTCTAGTAAATGGAAACTTCTCTTGATGCTGTACATAACAACTCCCAGTAAAAATATCTTATGACACAGCACAAGGCCTATACCACTGTGTCGTGGTTTGGCCTCGGCAGCAACACAAGAGCCAGGGGGCAGCCCGTTGGCTCTGATGCCCCCCAGCGGTGGGGAGAGGATGGGAAGGGAAAGGCAGACTCAGGGGTTGGGACAAAAACTGTTTACCAGAACAACAAGTATTACAGGGAAACAGCAACATGATGGAGGGTACAAACACCAGTACAATACCGACCACAGCCCGCATCGCCCTGCCTGCTGCCGTGCCGTCACCACAGCCACTTCCAGTTGTGGCCCCTCCCCTTCCGGCCAGCTCCCTGCTGCCCCCGGGGCCTGGCACACATGGAGTGGGATAGCTGTGCCCTGATAGAACTGCAGGAGAATTGACCCCGTCCCTACTGGAAACCAGGACACAGTGTCATTGACAAATATTACCAAAGCAAGAGGCTGCAGAAGAAGCAGGAATTCACGCTTTCGTCCTTCCCTTCCCAAAGGGCAGACCCCAGCATCACAATTCAATCTTTCTTTCCACTGTGCACCCCAGAACTTGGGCTCCAGCTTCCTCACTCCTGTCTTCTCCCTATTCTCTTCAGATACGGCTTTGCTGTCTCAGCTGGGGATGCCAACCCCAGATCTTCAAAGCTTTCTCTCTCCTGACTTCTTGCTCCTCCACCTCTACCTCCAGACCCGAGCGTGTAACAGCTAACACTCGCACTGGAAGCCACTTTTTTATAGTGGTTTAGTAGCATCACCCTTATGAAAAGGTGTCCAAAACAGTAACAGAATTATTTTACAAAAATCAGGGCTTAATTACGTTAACTTGGTAATTGGCACCAAAATCTATGAAAAGGCAGCATAAGCACTCATACAGCTCCAAGCACAATTCACCTCCACTGCCAAAGAGGACCTTTGGACACATCAAAAACATAAATTCATCATCATTATTACTAATGCATTTAAATTGCCTTTTACACCCTCAAAGTGGCTCAGTAAAAATAAATGAAACATTAGCATATTCCTTACAATTAGATTCTCATCACACTGCTAATCATATTCATTCTAGTGAATAGGGTTATTTGAATATTCTTAGCTGCATCCTTGTATTGAAAGGGAGACAGGACAAAAGAAATTCTCCGTCAGAACAGGGGAAGCCACATAAAATGTGTAATTAAGTATTTCACAACTGCTCACTATAAACAGAAGTAAAAACAAAATGATGAGTATTTACTTGGAAGTGTTGTCAAATGGTGACAACATTTTAATTAATGACAAAAACCATCTGTGTGAAGAGACAGCTGAAGGAAACAATAGTGTAACAAATCAGAAGTAAAGGGAATAGAAGTAAATACACGCATTTGCAGTGAATCTTTCGCTATAACATTATATAAAGTTCTAAAAAATTCAGGTAGTCTCATTAATGTACAGCTGCAAGAACTAATCTAATATTCTAAAGTGATTTTCTCTTCTACAGAGACTTTCTATTGGGTCATTTCATTATATATCACTTCATGAGAATTCAGTTTTCTGACTTTGTAAAAGTAAGTTCAAATTACGTGCCTCAGACGCGCTGGGGCATGCCACATGGGAGCAATCTGCACACAAGAGGTAATAAACACAGCAGGCCCCACACACAGGTACAAAGAAACAGCCCCTCCACACTAAAGTCACAGACACACCACTCTCCTACTGCTTTCTTCATGGTGAGTGTTGTGTGCAACCAGCAGCACTGAATTTCACACAATCTTCATAGTTGGAAAGGACCTCTGAGATCATCGAGTCCAACCACACACACACACACACACAAAACCCCCCCAAAACTAAATCACTAAAAAAAACCCCACCAGAAATAACCCCACAAAACAAATTATCCAACCCAACAATCTCCGCCACTAGAGCATGCCCTCAAGTGCCACACTTCTGAAATCCCTCCAGGGATGAGGACTCCACCACCTCCCTGGGCAGGCCCTTCCAGTTCCTGACCACCCTCTCAGTCAAGTCATTCTTCCTAAAATCTAATGTGACCCTCCCCTGCCCCATTTTCAGACCATTTCCTCTTCTCCTGTCATTATTCCCTCAGGAGAAGAGCCCAACACCCACCTCTCTACACCCTCCTCTCAGGGAGTTGTAGAGGGCAAGGTCTCCCCTCATCCTTCTCCAAACTCAACATGCCCAGTTCCCTCAGCCTCTCCTCACAGGACTTGTCTCAATAGGCCTACATAAAAGGAAGGAAAACCTTGCTAAACCCAAGTGGTGACTCTCTCAGACCAGAGAGGTGGTGGGACTTCCTCTGCTATAAGATTATGTATTTTTTAAAGATATTACATAAACACTTATTGTTAAAAAAAATAAATATCTAGGACACAGCTTCTCAAGCACCGGTTTACAGACTTCTGGGGACTACACACAATTTTAAAGGGATCTATGGGTGGTGAACAAGAGAGTCAAGCCTGCGAGCAACGGATTCACTACAATAGAAGACCTTCTGTAACAAGAAAACGGCTGGCAGTTGGAAACAGAAGAACACCTGGAAACCCCTGGGGTAGCTCATTTCTTGGGGTTGCTGCTCTCCTTTTTCTTAAAAAAAATGAGCACATCTCAGTTCAGAAAAAGAAACCCAGGGACTTTTGGACCACTGAATGCTCCCGATTCTGATGACACCCAGGAGAATTTTTCTTTTTACAGCTATTATACAACTGTGTGCCAGGAACAAAGACTCATGGGCTGTTAAGCAAGTAGGGACCTTTGTATGGTTTGGGGTTTTTATTTTTATTTTTTTATGTGGAAGAAAGGATTAAAGCCCCTATTTCTTCTCTGAATAACATAAGGTTTAAATGTTTAGAAGACATTTCTTCTCAAGTCGTTTCTACTCTCTACTTTTATCCTACCCCTTCAGTATTTTATAAAACATCAGGTCTCAGGAAGGAAAATCTCATTTGTCTTCCGTGCCAGCGTAGACACAGGAACTTTAATGTGCTACTTTCTACAGGGAAATGGTTGAGAGAGAGACAGATGGCCCATTCTGACAGAACTGCAAACAAAAGCTCAGTTCTTCTACCTGAGGAATTTTCAGCATCAGAAAGTTAAAATATTTAAGACACCAGGCTTCTAAAAAACTGAATGCAAACTAGGAATTTTTTAGAATGTTAAACTGTGGTTAATGTGAATGTGGCATTAATGAACATGTAATCCAAGCATGAAATGCAACAATGAGGGTCAAGCTGAGGAAGGATCTTGTCTGACTGAAAAATGGGTAAATAGATGCAGATAAATCAAGTGGGAGGGAAGCCAGCAAGGTCATGAGACCTCTCAGAATGTAGTACTGTTTCTAATCTATTCTCACAAAATCTTTCTTTTTAACACTTTAACCCTTTTAATGTCTTGCAGCAAGAAAACAGTTCTTCCAGCGTGTTAGCTCAGTTTCTTGCCTAACTGCCTCTCCTCTGCATCATACCTTCTCATTCTCTCTCCTCAATGGCCAAGCAAACTACCAGAATTTATTGCATCAAGTGCTTCCTCCAAACCTGTGCTTTTTTGGAAACTCTGGAAATTCAGAGAGGACAGAATAAGAAAAATGCATCAATTACATCATATAAGCAGGAAGTCACTGCTATTCTTATGAGAAATGAGAGAGAAACAGTCAACACTGTCAGCACCAAGGAATCCCTAACTGGTCATACAGAGGTTGCCACCAGCTCCAGTTGCCTTCTCGCTCTTCTCCCAGAAGCTGCTGCCATCCCATACTGTCAGCAGAAGGGAGTCAGGACAAGTGCTCTAGTTCCCAACTGGGTGGCTTTGTGCTCTACTTGCAACTGCAGCTTAATCAGTGAACTCACTAGTCTGTGAACTTATTCATGAGGCCAGGCTTCAGTCCATGCAATGAGACTACTGTTGCCCCAAGGAAGGCTGGGAGAACAGCCCAAAAATTCACCAGAGGGCACCTATTTGTGATGTGTGGTACTACAGTTCCCTTACATAGTGGTAGATGTGAGTGCACTCAAGAGGAAAGGAGTCAGGAGCAGGCCTTGAAGTGCTGCGGCCTGTCTATAGATTCCTCTGCACACACATCCCTGACGGTCACACACTGGTTGATCTTCAGACCCCCTGGATCCAAAAACACCATCTCAACACAGCACCCAGAAACCAGTGTTCAACACTGGCATCTCTCATGTGGTTTCTTGCCTTTGCCAATCTTCTACCTGGAAGCTGACAAATATTTCTACACCTTTTACTTATTATGTTTTAGATACCTTAACTACAGATGGCAACTTCAATAGTTTTGGGGGATGGTTTTGGTTGGTTTTGTGTGTGATACAGCTCCACCTACAGTGAAATGCAGCCTAAATGCCGCCCTAAGAAAATCAGAGGTTAGGATGGTACATGAAAGCAGAAGGCTGCTCTCAGGAAACAGAGCATATTTATCCATTGTCAGCGTGCTGCTACATAAAATAGGAGTAGGCATCTGGATCTGTTTAAGTTCTAGCTATTTATTAAATATCTTAAACTACACAGATAAAGCTTCTGTTTTACGAGAGGGATTTGCGTTTTGCTATCAAACCCAGCATTTCAGACCTGCAGTAAAAGAAAACCAACCAACCACAAGAGCAGCAATATCATTATTGGAAAGAGATGTCTTTTGTTGGTAGCTTAGCCAAGGTACAAATTCACTTTCAAAAGAGTAAATCATACGGGTGATAGACTGGCAATGAAGGAAAAAAAACCACACAGAATAAAAAGGATGGATGGTGTATTCGAGCAGAATTACAAACAAAAGATTATCCTTCTTCAAAATGTCATCGTTTTCCTTCTCATTTTGAGGAGACAACAAGGAGCACATGAAACATACGGACTTGGATAAATGGAGAATGGGTACAAACAATTAAAATATGAAACCTGAGATTCTGCTAAAAGATCCTAGTATCTTCAAGGACTCTGGAGAATGGCATTCAACAAGAATCCTATGTAACGCCGAAGACAATGATAGTAACACTACTGTAAAAAAGATAAGTTGTAAAAACACACAATCGGATTCTCTGCTGCCTAGAAGGACTATAAAAGGCTAAATCCAGTACAAAATGGTTATATGATAATCCTGTAGCAAGGTAATCAATGCAAATAACTACCTGTCAGGCACAGCAATAAAAACACAGACCTATAACATGACCTGGTACTTTAACAAACTAAACCACATTGATTAAGGTAACTACAGCTAATTTGGTTTGTCATTTGTGGCTCTGACACGGAGGAAAGAACTAAAAGTCAGGAATTTTCTTTCTGCTCAGGTTCATCTTTGTCAAGGGGCTAGAGAATTTGATTATTCCCCTAGAAAGCAGCTCCCATGTTCATTTCCCTACCTGTACGGTGCAGAACCTCTCCCGCTTTTCCTCCTCAACACATCTGGAGACACTTTGAAGGAAAAAGGAGGATCCTTCACATCTGGCCTCCCTGCATTCTGATTTCTGATTCAAACAATGTCAGCAGGTAAGAGACCCTACTTTCATTTTGCTCAGTTCACATCTTGCTGATGGGAAGGCAAGGGGGCCAGACAAAGAGAATCAAGAGTCCTCAAGAGTGACAAGTTTGAAAACTGCAGCCCAAGAATCGTTTTCTCACAAGCTTATGATGATGTTTCAGAAAAGTTCCTATGCCCTTTGTATATGGCTCTGGTTTTTACCCCATGCTGACCCACACTCCATGAAGGAACAGAAACTTCCTGCAGTTCTCCTCCAGCTCTTATAATTGTTTTGGAAACTGCANTTGAAGATCAACTGCTGCATAGCACAACCCTTCTGGTTACATCTTATGCTGGACAATAATCTCCCACGTTCATTTCCCCTACGTGGTACAGTGCAGCACCTCTCCCGCTTTTCCTCCTCAACACATCTGGAGACACTATGAAAAAAAAAAAGGAGGATCCTTCACATCTGGCCTCCCTGCATTCTGATTCAAACAATGTCAGCAGGTAAGAGACCCTACTTTCATTTTGCTCAGTTCACATCTTGCTGATGGGAAGGCAAGGGGGCCAGACAAAGAGAATCAAGAGTCCTCAAGAGTGACAAGTTTGAAAACTGCAGCCCAAGAATCGTTTTCTCACAAGCTTATGATGATGTTTCAGAAAAGTTCCTATGCCCTTTGTATATGGCTCTGGTTTTTACCCCATGCTGACCCACACTCCATGAAGGAACAGAAACTTCCTGCAGTTCTCCTCCAGCTCTTATAATTGTTTTGGAAACTGCAATTTGAAAACTCAAATTAGGCAGACCAAACATAGCAAGAATAATGGTAGACCCCATTGCTTTTAAGTTAATAGAGCTGGTGATACAATCATGTCATTAAGCAGGTCTGGCTTGAGCACTGCCCTTCTCAGATAGAAAGGGAATTACACTGTCTCCAAGTCATGCCCTGTAAAAATGCTACACAATTCTATGCTTATTTGAACTTTACTGAATTTATTTATAGCATATCCAGCAGCAGCACAGTACAGGAGAAATCTGCATGATGAGTATCCTTTGATTAAAAAATTTATTTTAAATTAAAATCTTAAGAAATACAGAAAAAAAAAAACAACTTTCTGAATTTTACTACTTTACATTAAACAACAGAGGCTTCTCTGATTTTGAGAATTATCTGGAGACTCAGAAGAAAAAACAGAATCACAGAATGCTATGAGGTTGGAAGGGAACTCTGGAGATCATCTAGTCAAACCCCCGCCAAAGCAGGTCCACTCAAGAGTAGGTCCCACAGGAACATGTCCAGGTGGGGCTGGAATGTCTCCAGAGATGGAGACTCCACCACCTCTCTGGGCAGCCTCTGCCAGGGCTCTGCCACCCACACAGGAAAGAAGTTCCTCCTCATGTTTAGATGGAACTTCTTATGCTCAAGTTTGTGCGTGTTCCCTCTTGTCCAGTCACTGGACACCAATGAAAGAAGCCTGGCCCCATCCTCCCGACACCCACCCTTGAAGTATTTATAGGTGTTGATAGATCCCCCCTCAGCCTTCTCTTCTCCAGATCCAAGTCCCTCAGCTTTTCCTCATAAGAGAGATGCTCCAGGCCCCTCATCATCTTTGTAGCCCTCTGCTGTCCCCTCTCCAGCAGTTCCCTGTCCTTCTTGAACTGGGGAGCCCAGAACTGGTCCCAGTGCTCCAGATGAGGCCTCACCAGGGCAGAGTAGAGGAGGAGGATCACACCGTTGCTGGCTCATGGTCATCCTGTTGTCCACCAGGACTCCCAGGTCTTTCTCCTCAGAAAGTACAAAGGCTTCATTTGTTAAGACCTTTTCCCAGGACTTCCAGACATGTTAGATGCCCTGTTCCACCACAGACTTCACTAGTTCAGAGAAAAATCATGAGGATAATATCAAGGATTCCAAAATTCACCTACACTACATTAATTGATGATATTAGTCTACTGAAGATGGGTGGTTTGTACAGCTGATTGGTTTTAGGTCAGAAGATCTAAAGGTTACAGGCATTCCCGAGGGCGCAGGACTACCCTAACTTTTCCCAGGAGACTAAATCAGGATGAAGTGGCATAGGAAATGACAATCCAACCAGCTTCCAGACACCTGTTCTCAAAAAACCCCAGAGAATATGACCTTGTCTCAACCTGGATGTCAACACAGATGAATTAAATGCATGCCCTGAAATGGTGTCCCCTTCCTATCACAGACATATCTGAAGAACTTCTGTAGGTTAGAGATGATATCACATTTTGTTCACACCAATGCAAACACTGGTCAGCAAAATGGCTTAACGCACTAGACATTTGCAGCACTTCACAAGTATAATTTTGCTTTTCTTGGCTCACAAAATTGTGTGCTTATTTTTTTATTTTAGGGGGAAAAAGGCGGCGGGAAGAATCAAATAAACATAGTTCTCTGGACTACAGAAAAAGTGACCTGTAGGGAAAGGAACTGGAGGTAAAAAACCTTCTGAAGTTCTTGTAACTTCAGTCTGGACCAGATAAATTTCTTTTCCTCGCAAATTCAAATTACTTTGAAAAAGGTTAATTGTGATTCTTTCCGTACTCTCCAGGGTTCCGCTGTTGACGTCAATTGCAAGCTACCAAGTACTCCTCCACAAGTAATTACAAATTGCAATAANATACTCTCCGGGGTTCCGCTGTTGACGTGTTGACAAGTAATTACAAATTGCAATAATGTCTGCTCTGGTTTAGATCAGACAGTATCTATATTTTCATCTTTTTAACTGTACTCTCCAATAATACCAGTTTCATTTTTAGTTAGAATGCCACATTCCTTAGATTCAGACTACATTACAGTTCCACAGTTGGCCTCCCCTTCCACAGTTAGCTGAAAACTATTAAAAAGATTAAAAAAATATGACTGAAGAAAGAAAATTAAACTCATTCTCAATGTAATTTTTTTTTTAAAGTTAATACTTTTAAATCCAGATTGCATTGCTGTTTAAACACTTTTCAAGCATTCTCCCATAGTCACACAATAATACTCAGAAGATTTTTGTTTCTGCCATTCATTCACTTCCAGATTTCTTTATGTTGTTCTGCTCCTAAAACCAGGAGCTACCGAGGAATAACCTTGCCTCCCTTCACATATGGACAAGAATCAGCTATGAACCTCTGGACAACCTAGCATTTAAAAAAATACCCCAATTTCATCTGGCTTATGCCAATCTGTCACTTAAAGGCCACCCCAGACCCAGACCCTGATCACCTTTAGTCTTCCAGCAATATGAAGATACATACACATCCATTATGAGATTAAAGTGTATTTTTTCCTCTGTACTTATTACATGAATTTAAAATTATTTAACTGAATGTACTTCACAAGTCATTTAATTGTCTTCTTTCTCTGTGCTTTTTTAAATCCTCTGACTGTACTTATTGAAAACACCTCTTTTCAAGCCTTTCCTTTGAGAAGTATTAATGCTCCCCATGTGTCTTATCCAGGACTTTAGTTGACCTTGTGACTAAGAAAATCACTTTCTTTCAGTATCAAACAAAAGTAGACTTTTAGAATAAGAGATTACCCTTTGACAACGTCAGGATGTCTTGAATTCCATAAAGGAATGAATAGGGAAGGCTATACAATTTATTTTAATAGGAAGCTTGATAGAGCCTGAAATAGTCATTTGTATTAAATAGAAAATATAAAACTAACTATACACTAGAATGAACATCTCGGGAAGAAAAGCAGCAGTCTGCCTCTCGACTTACTCTCATTCTCCCATCTGCCATTCTAAGCTCCTGGCAGGTGTTTTCTTTATTAAATCTTCAGGCCTTTACACAACACTTAGTCCTGCATTAGCAGCCCTGTGACAAAAACCTCCCCCACGCAGTCATTCTGACTGATCCTCTAAGTCCGTGGGAAGCCCTCCTTTGAATAACTCAGGGTTGAAGCCAGAAAAAAACTGGCCAAAGGAAGTTAAATTACACAGCTTCCTGATCCAGCCTTTGAACTCAGGCTATGGCTCCATAACACCATAAACCCGGCTTTAGGGCTCCTTGTACCTCATCAAAAGTGCCGTGGCTGTGTAGAAGTACTGATCTGGAATAAGCTCACCCTGCTGACGGGGTACAAGCTCCCTCTGCCATTCAGATCTGTTCAAAAACTGATGAATGGTTCAGTCAGCACCAATGGGCTTTATGAAGGATTAAGCATCACCTGCCCACCTGCAGCCAGCATAAAGGAATGGAGCCAGCACAAACTTCATCTCGAGTACTCCAGCTAACCTGAGAGTTCCCGACAGGGAACTGCCAGAGAGGGGACAGCAGAGGGCTACAAAGATCATGAGGGGCCCGGAGCATCTCTGTTACAAAGAAAGGCTGAGGGACTTGCGTCTTTTTAGCCTGGAGAAGAGAAGACTGAGGGGGGATCTCATCAATACTTATAAATACTTCAAGGATGGGTGTCAGGAGGATGGGGCCAGGCTTTTTTCAGTGGTGCCCAGGGACAGGACAAGAGGAAACAGGGCACAAACTTGACCATAAGAAGTTCCACCTAAACATGAGGAGGGGCTTCTTTCCTTTGAGTGTGGCAGAGCCCTGGCAGAGGCTGCCCAGAGAGGTGGTGGAGTCTCTCTGGAGACATTCCAACCCCACCTGGACACGTTCCTGTGGGACCTACTCTTGAGTGGACCTGCTTTGGCAAGGAATTTGACTAGATGATCTCCAGAGGTCCCTTCCAACCCCACAGCATTCAGTGACTCTGTGAATGGCTACCATACTCACAACTTTTTTTCTGGTCAGATTGGTTTAGCTGGAGGCCCTGCCAGTGTAGTGATCTGAATGAATGATTATGGAAATTGAAGAGAGAAACTCCTCAAGGGAAATCCACCCAGTGTAAGAAAAATGGTTCCTGTGGACCTCAGCACCTCAGGATGTACATGGAAATAACCTTAACTCACACTTCAGTTCTTTAGCATCTCACATAGAAAGGATAGTGACAGTGACAGAAATCTGAAGGAAGATGCACTACATGGCAGCCAGCAAGACAGAAGCATCGCGAGCCTAGGATAATTTCTCCCAGCAGAATAGTCTTGGGACACAATGACCTCTTGGAGGAAAGATTTTTGTCACCGTAGCTGCTGCCCACACAGACTTACTGCTTCTGGGTGCCTCTAGAGGATTCAACTCAACAGAAGCTGGAGTAAGACCAAGGCTCAGTTCAGGGTAAGTTAAATCTCAACAGACAGAAGAAGTTAATGTGATTTGTTAAAGTTCCTAGCATTCAGCTTCCAGGTAATATATCATATCTTCCTAAACCTCCACTGCTTAAGTAAAATATATTACTGAACTTATAAAAAAAAGTCTAGCTTCTAGATACAGTGTAAGAGTACACAGACCACTGTAATATTTTCTTTTCAGTTTGGAACTGGTTCCTAGAAATAAAACAGGTGTTGACAGGCCCAAAACAGGACACAGGCATGAGTCACACTCCAGAGGGAACAAGCCCAGGGTCTGTCCTGGGGAATTAAACGGTCATACCAGTGGGAGCCATCTGCATTAGGCCTGCACTGCACAGCTACAGCCAAAACGGGCAGGAATTTCAAGAGATTAGCTCTGCATTCTTTATGTTCTCTACTTCCTGCCTGTTATTTTACTGATTTCTGTAAGATGATTTACAAATTGTGTCATTTACCCACCTAAAGCAAATCAGATTCAGGCAAGTATATGAATTTACAGAAGTAGCAATGTATTCCTCATACAAACTTGTCATTTCATTTTTACATGTGCCTGCACAACTGCTGCTGAGGAGTAAAGGAATCATAGAATCATAAAATGGTCAGAGTTGGAAGGGACCTTAAAGATCATCAAGTTCCACCCCCCTGCCCTGGGCAGGGACACCTCTCCCTAGAGCAGGTTGCTCCAAGCCCCATCCAGCCTGGCCTTGAACCCCTCCAGGGATGGGGCAGCCACTTAGTTCCAAAGAAGTTCTAGGTAACTGAAAAAGAGCTGCTAGCCTTCTGTTACAAGCATGTTTTTCAGATTTAGTGCTCTAGAATCCAGCAGTTTTTAGACCTCAAGAGCAGAGCAACATCTGAGAGATCACATCTCGTTTCAGACCCACTGAGACAGAAGACGTGCCAGCATTTGGTCACTCAAGTGCCTCGTCAGATCTGGACTATAAAGAAGAATCTTCAAGGTAAATACCTGTTGAGAAAATTGTTCTAAATGAATGATCTCTCTCAAGTAGAGAATTCTGAGAAGCACATTGGCAGCAGCAGTGAAGCAGGACTATGTTAGGGTCAGAGAATATGCAGCTATGGGGAGAACAGAGTGGTAGCCACGTAATTGAGCTCAGGGACAAAATGTAATTGAAGTCAGGAAGGAAAAAAGGAATTTTAAGCCTATACTTCACCCTGTTATTCTGTACATAACTAACAGCAATTCCTTATTAGCATTTCAAGCCTTCTGTAGCAATCAGTAAAGTGTTAATTTTCATTCTCTTCCACCCAGACACTAGGAGGCTAATTTTCAGTGACAGGTTAACATTAAATAATTTAAAACTTTGTCAAGAGCCTACGAGGTCTCTGCCTGCCTGTGTAGTCAGTCTGACAACTTGAGAAGCAGGAACAAAGCATCGGCGAGGCTGAGAAATCCTGTGGCTGCAGGAAGGAACCAGAGAAAGTACAGAAGAAGCCGATAATGATGTATAACCAGAGGTACATGAAATATCCTCAGATCAGCCCATCAAATACATTTATACCCCACAGAAACCTGAGCCAAGGCTTGGCTGGCCAGGCTGACACCCCAAGGCCACGGGGCTTTAGGATGCAGGCTGGAATCCAGGAATCTGACACGAGGGTTACACGCACTGTAAATGTACCTTTCATATTTTACAGGAAAAAAAAATAAAGGCTCAGGGTTGGATAGCATTGAATACCTGCTCCTCCCAACAATTTTAGTAGAGGCTCTCTCTCAAGATCTGTCATCAAGTACATAAACTACTGCTATATCACTGCTGGCAATCTGGGAGTATTTTGTACCTGCTTTGAAAGGGATTTTCCTGATGCTGCATGAAGATGGGCTCAGTGGCCTAACAGTGTCAAACATCAATTCTTCCTTATATTGAATTCAAAACTACAGCCGTACTTTACTGAAATGCTAAGGATTTAGTCTCTACTACCTCTTCAAGGCTTTTCATGTGATTGTATTGAGGGCTGATGCCTTCTGCCAAGTGATTCATGTTTTGTATTGGAACTGATTTCAGCCCTTCAGAATAACTGATGTTCTATATACACGGGATGGCCACTGACTGCCTGGGAAGCACGTTCATTTGTAGTGTCCCAGGAAGCATATTTTAAAAGACAAATTCAAATATTCAAAATCAGCACCTTATTGGAAAAATAGAGAAAGCCTAACCATGATCAGAGGGCTGGAGCACCTCTCCTATGAGGACAGGCTGAGAGNCATGATCCTGAAACAAAGGACTCAAGTAAGGCTAAGGGAAGAGAACTGCACTTGAGACAGGAATAACTCACTGTGGTAGTACAGGGACAAGAACAACTGGGCAGACAGCAATTCTGTAGAAAATATTCATAAACTGAATAGAAATCTGCCTGCTGCAACACTGAGGGGGTCTTCGTCAATGACTCATACTTTCCTCTCTGATTTTGCAGGAGGACACAAACAACGTTTTGCTGTATCACAGCTGGGAGATGGAATTACCAGCAAAGGGACTGCACCTTCTGGAACTGCCTTTAGCAGCTCCTGAATATTCATCTGCTGCTGTGCTGTTCCAGTGTGAACACAAGGGGGAAAAAATAAATGTAGCAATGTTAAGCTCACCTATTTGCTTTCGGCCCATCTCAGGTCAAGTCATTCTAAGGTGAGAGATGATAAAGGAATTTTCTAAAAGCTTCTTGACTGCTTGAGTACTTTTAAAGCCAACTTCACTGCAGTCAGTTGTGCAACCTGAAATCAGCATCCTGAATTCATTCACCAGCTGGAGTTTGCATTTCAGTGGTGTAAGGGCATTCATACAGGCTGTAACTGCTCAGAAACAGGCTAAAAATTAGCTTTCTGCTTGTGAAAATATTAAACATAGCCTCTTTTCCTTTCAAACCTAAACATAACATGAGGCACAGGAATTCTATGCACTCCAGCTGCTGGAACAGTTCACGCACACTCCAGAGTCTTTAGGTAGGTACCACAACTGGTCTGAAGTTGCACTAAATATTGCCTTTTGTATTCCCTTTTACAAAATATCTTCCTTTTCTGATACATATATACATGCTATCACTGGTCCTAAAAAGGATTATACAAATAATAAAATAGTAATTTGAGATAAATTGTCAACTCCGGGAGGAGGTTTCTGAATTGAATATTACATTCTTGTCCCTAAAGCAGTCTCATCCCAACATAATTATGCTGCCATACTCTGCACTATCAAGAGCAAAAGAAAATTTTTAGTATGTCTGCATTAGCTGTCAAAGATTTCTCTAGAGATTCATGGTGCAGATTAGCAGTTTCTCGACAACCATCCACGAGTTGATAGATACTAAATTATGACATCAATACATTTGTAGATGAGACTATGACAGATGCCTTATTCATGGAATGGCTTTGATTCTCTGTGTGTAAGCCAGCACTGTTTCAGCACCTGTGATCCCCACACAACACACAGCAAACAGGAGCTCTGCAACTCTTGTACCCACTGCACTCAGCTGAACACCCAGGCTTCGGCTCCACAAATTGCTTCAGCTCCAATTTGGGATGCCAATTGGCCTCAGATGACTCCTCATCCACCTAGGTATGGTTAATTAGCACTAATAACTTCACTGAAGTGATTAAACAGAGACATTAAAAATGAATATTTGCATTTCCTGTTAGAACTTCCATGGTTGTTCTTTAAAAAAACCCACCTATTTACATTCCATAACATAAATAAAGAGGGAACTGGATATACCTCATTTGGGATGTATCACACACAGCTTTACATACTCTCACTCATCTTCTCTGGGAATTCAGAGCACACCTTTTTCTGAAAGCATCAAGACTGAAATAAAGCTGTCTGCACAGCCAGGAGACATAAAATATACATAATATACATATATGTACAGAAATAAAGCAACACCAAAATAGGTCTGCCAGAATACTTCTACTTGAACCAAATCTCTGTACCACATCATAGAATCATGGAATGGTTAGAGTTGGAAGAGACCTTCAAGATCACCCAGTTCCAACCCCCTGCCCTGGGCAGGGATACCTCCCACCACACCACGTTGCTCCAAGCCCCATCCAGCCTGGCCTTGAACCCCTCCAGGGATGGGGCATCATCCACTTTGAACTGAAACAAGCTTCCATTTACAGCATCACATATTGGACATGCATTAAAACAGTCTCAGAAGAGCTAAAATGAAAAGGCTTCTTGAGGGAAAGAGGGGTTGTTATATGCCAGAACGGCACATAATTTCTGTAATCACACAACACTCACTTTGAAGTGTATGGTAAAAGCTTTTGCCTGCATCTGTCCCAACATCATTTAAGGAGACTTACAGGGTAAAAGCTTTTGCCTGCATCTGTCCCAACATCATTTAAGGAGACTTACAGTTGCAGACAGATTCTGAATTTGTATTCTTCCATTATGTGTATTTTTTTTCCCTAGCATCTGTATTTTCTTGCTTGGCTTTAATTAACTTTCTTCTACGCTCATAAACTCAGAAAGGATTTTCTCTAAGCTCTTACATCTCTAGCCCATATTAAAATATTTTAAGCTTTAAACCTCGAGTACATTTAATGGATTTAAACCCTTTGAAAAGGAAGGAAAAAGTGCTAGCAAAACGTACCCAAACTGAACAGTTCTGCATGAACTTTCTATTTGACACAACTTAAAAGTTATCTTAAGACAACTTAAGAACTCCTGAATGGAACCAATCACAATGAAAATGCACTTTATTTCCCACAGAATAAAACATGGCAAGCTGGGGAAGGAAAAGATGGGGAGCACGGGGGATGGAACACAAAGAGCTAACGCCAACTGAAGCATAAAAACCCTGCAGTAAACAGGAACCAAAAGGTCTGCTTCAAGGAAGGAGCTTTTTGAGTCCATTAAATTAAAAGGCTGAGTTATCAAAACATGCTGGGGATTAAAAAAAAAAATATTATAAAGAAAGCAAATCTATATTGAAAGGTAATAGTTATGGTTTGAAAAGAGCACAGTCATTTAAGAAAGGAGATGCTTCCGTGTGGTACACCACGGATCTGACTCTAAAAATTCCTCTCTAGCTATATTATTCATATTTCAAAATACTTGTGTTATCTACAGTGACAGAGAACTTCTCTTCCACTTGCTGTCTAATACATACAGCATCAACAGTATAATCTTAAGCATAACCTCCTTGCCTGGAAATATCAGTCTTTCCAGAACACAACAGAAGTAATTCCTGCAGATAACCTTCCCTTTCCATCTGGTAGCTCAGGAGGACTGAAAATATGGTCCTTACTGTCCCACCTTTCTCCTCATCTCCTCGTTTTTACCCACACAGAGGTCTTCAGCTAGATGGAACAACCCGAGCGGTGCTGGTACCAACTGAATATTTGACCTGACAGACACAAGTCTTTCCTGCCCCAAGTGGGACAGGAAGAAGAATGTATCCTGAGAATCAGCTCCCAACACATTTTGGCCTCCCACTCACCCTGCAAGCACTAGTTCAAGTTCTTTTCCTGCTTTTGAGGAAGCACTGCTCTCCCTTGTAAGTACACTGAGGCTTGACTCTCCCTTTGATATTTACAATACTTTGATATTAACGTAGCTGAAGAAGCACAAGTGATACTGAAAAAGAATTCCATCTTCTACCATTCCTGCTCCCCCAGGAAACCACAATTCTTGACGTTCATCCCTGCATCTGTCATTCAGAAAGGACCTGAGAGTTGGGTTTGTGCTCAGCCTTCTGAAGCCCCACGAAAAGCACCCTGAGTCAGACTCCACGATCTTAAAAGTCCTTTCCAACCTAAATCATTCTATGAAAATGAAGGGCATGAGACAGCCTCCTGACCTTAGTTTTTGGAATTTACCACCACCCAGATAATCCAGCTGCCGTGTTACATAAATCATAGCTACATAAATCTGATTTCAACTAGTATTTTTTACAAAGTGAATTACACAAGTGTTACCTGACCCTTCTAGTAACTCTATGAATTGTGTAATTGACACATTTACGAGTTGTGTAACTTACAGAAGTGTTATTCTTGCAAATGCATGTAGAACATATCCCTGTCACTGCTGGCATACAGAACTAAAGCCATGGACACACGAGGGGGCCGTGTCACAGACGTGAGCCACGGCAATGCTTCCTGCTCAGACTTTGTGTTTCTGTTGCTTGATGAACGCTGCCTGGTGCAGTGATTCATTTCAACAGATACTTCAGTGGTTAAAATACCTCTTCCTCTGAAGAGACTCCTTAGGTTAACCTGGTAGGGAGCAGGATGGATTCCCTCTGTAAATAACATAATGTGGAACTGAAATGGACTGGTGGAGGATACACACAGTTAGTAATCTCTGTTTTTCCTGTGCATCTGTTGTTGAAAGACACGTTAGGATCCCAGTTTAAGGAAAGTCAAAATCAGTGGTGTTAGCCTTCCTTATGCTCTCAGGTACAAGCTGGAATCTAAACAGAAAGCACTGATCCACTGGTTTGTGCCGATGCTGTTAAAGCTCCTGTCTTCCAGTGGTACCTCCATGAAATCTGTAAGAAGCAAATAAGCCATTGCCCAGAAATCACTGAGGGCTTCGTGACATCCATGTGCAATTAACTCAGATGGGGGAAGGTGCTTCAGATTCTCATCTTGGAACGAGCAGGTGCATCTCAGAGCCAGGGGAGCACTCATTGAGAAGCCTGTAATCCACCCAGGGACTGCTGCTTGAAAGGACAAGCTTGAGCTTTCAGTCAAATCTGTGGCTGGCTCTTTATTGTGGGGAGTAGAAGAAAGCATAATGAACCCCCACTTACACGGCCTGCCAGCCCTCATTTTATTTCTTACAGTGACTTTACACAACTCCAGCACTCGCCTCCCCCCTCCAACCCCTGCTTCCTTTTGAAAAAAGGTAGAGGTGATGTGGCTCTGGCCCTGTTTCAAGCAGATTTTTGAATGGCTCCTGAAAGCTTGCTAGTGTGAAAGCAATATTATTCGCCCTCTGGATATCCACAGTTAGGGCTTTCCATCAGACAGCTTTGAAAGCTGTAATGTTGTTACTGTACTCTCATTTTAGGATCTCATTTAGCAGACCTATGTAATTTTGCTCTCAGGGACCTCTGGGCTGACTCAGCAACCAAAGAAAAACTTTGTCACTGGCCATCGATGCTGCCACCTAAAGTTCCTATATCTGGATGCAGGAGGAAGTTCTAAGCACATAGAATTTCCACAGTTACTGTGGAAATACACACCAGGGCTACAAGTGAAAGGACACAACAAGGAGAACCAAAGAGAAGTGACATCTTCTATATTGACCGTAGTTCTGACCCACCTGCTCCCAACAAAATATTCCTTTTCCCTGACGACATGGTCCTTTCCAACCTGGGCTGTTCTAAGACCTGGAGACACTCAGTACATGGCTGGAGACTCTAGTTACTGGGAAAACAAAAAGTCATTCTCATTCCAAGACTGTTGCTCATCTGCAGAGGAAATAATATTTGCTCAAAGTCTTGCTTCCAAGACTTTCCAGGTGGCCTGTCACCACCTTCAGGAAGACTGTTACTTTTTTTCCTTTCAAAAATATCTGCAAAGGTATCTCACATCAGATATCCCGTCCAAAAAAATGAAAAAAAATGCATAGAATAAATGCATTTATGTTGCTGTCTGGATGTTTTAATTGCCTTTTTTTAAATCCATAACAGGTATTGTTGCAAATCCCACACAGCTGAAAAATCTTGGGCAAACGGGCGCAGCATTTATTTACCAGGTCTCGGTTTGTCTGCTTCCTGATTAAATCAATGGCTTCTCCTGCCATCTCTGTAGCTAATATCTTCAAATTTAGGTTGCACGGAACGCGGTGGTATTTACAACCATCAGCCAGTGGGATTTATGTTACCTTATTCAGATGGTTAAGTGTGGCACCAGATGCCACCAGGAAAAGTTCTCAGTGACTGGGCACACGGTGCCTTTCACGTTTGGTGATCAAAGCTCAGGAAGCAAATGAAGCTTAATTACAGAAAAGCAATTGTTCTTCACAAGAGAGGTGATTTGTGGACTTGGTGCTGCAGGTTTGAAGCACACGGACAAGACTGTGTGAGTCCGTGTAGCTCCTCGCCCTTCTCTTTCCATGTCAACATCTTGGATCCAGGAGTACAGTTATCAGCGGCCCTCAGAAAAGCTGGGGAACTTCCACACTTCACCTTTGGTTGGACAAGTTGTTGCACAGTGGGAGTCTTTTCACTCCCATCATTAGCTATCCCTTGTTAGATGGAACATGGAGTAACAGGAGCAGCTGCTGCCAGTTACACATTTTGTCCTTACAGAAAAACAAGAGTCGTGAGACTGTTTTTAGCCAAGTTCAGAGGAAGGCTACCCTGGTCTTCCACACAATGTACCAAGAACAGAGTTTTCCAGGGTGTTTAGATGCTAGGCTGTGCCAATGCATCTTCATCACTGCGGTTATCTATCATGATAACCCATTTCTGTATATATAAAAGTTATTTATAACCTACAGCTGTCCAGAGTATGCCGTTTTACAGTGCCACGGAGTAGATGGATCCAAATTTCAAGGGTAGGATGTGTCCTATCAACACCTGCCTCACCCTCCCTTTCGGCAGTTTGCCACCACAGCACTCGCTGTCAGAGGAACACCAGCCTGCCCTCCAAACATCCTGTCCTTCCACCTCCAAACGTCCCTGGTCCTCAAAGCATTCCCTTGTTCCTACAGAGATTACTTCTAATAGCAGCCAGTTTGAAACTGGAAGAGTAACCGGAAAGCTTGCCAGGTTTTTCATGTTCTCCAGGGGCAGAGGGAAGGCAAAATCATCTTAAACGACTGTCTCTAAAGAACAATTCAAAGGGAAAAAATATATCTAAGAAAGAAATGCGGGTTTTTGCTGGTATCACTGGAAATATTATGCTATTAGAGAAGCTGACAACCTATCCAGACCAGTGCTTTCTGACACCATCAGAGAGGAAAGGTAAGGAACAGCAGTAGTGGAAGTTCACAGAAGGGTAACAAAAAATAAAGATATTTAGAGCTCTTCCACATGAGTGCACCTGGTGCCCTTTGAATTTTTTAATTTAAACTGTGAGCTCACAAAATTGATTAGGCATTCTTGGCCTCGAACAAAAGCACTAGTGCGACCATGGAAATCAACATGTACCACCACAGGGAGCTGATAAAAACCTTCTTTATAGAGTACATGAGTTGTGAAATTCTATGCCACAAGTAATACAGGAGATAGAAAACACAGCAGAATTTTTAACCCCCAAGATGTTTTGCCCTATTATGGTGTTCTAAATTAAAATAAATAATCACAAAGTACATTCAGAAATAAATCAACACGGCATCTAGGCTAAGAAAAATTTTATCCAAAGTCACATCACTGAACTATTCAATTTTTTGAAAAAATTTATTAATATTTTTGAAACACCTGACAGCTTCTTACTGTCCCAGAGAAGTTGGGCTACGGTGGCTGATATTAATTACTGTGCATTTAATTTAACTATTTTATGAGAGTCAAACCAATACCTTCTGCTCTTCCTTCTCAATATAGAGAAGATATACCCTGGCTGAGAAATTTCAATAGAATAGAGAAGTGACAAAATAACCAGAAGGAAGAAATACTGTGCCCCCAAGAAAGGCTAATGAGTGATGCAGTACAGCCACACAGGCCTTACAGCTTGTCAAAATCCATGCTATGGGGAGATTTTTCTTGACACATTAATAACCTAGTTCCTTTTTTAAAGTCATATTCATGAACAAAGTACAATTTTCCACAGCCAGCCAAGCAACCAGGATGCTACTTCAGCCAGTGACAGACAAAGAGAGCAACTGACCTACCTTTGCTCCAAAAATATTTATTTTAGCATCAAATGCTGGTTGCTTTGATTTTCAGAAGCTTAATTAACCACTGTGCTGGCACACTGCATTTTGGAAGAACATCTGAGGTCCATGTTCTTACAAAAACAGATTCCCAGAAGTTATGTTCAGAAAGTAGGATCTCACTAGGAAAGAAATGCGTAAATTGAAAAGAAAGTGAAATTAACACAAAATTTCAGTAATTTTCAGTATGGCAAAAGCTTGGTTTTGTTTCAGCATGCTTCTGCTGTGTATACAGGAAGGTAAGAAGCCTCAATCCCTGCCATATGTATCTATCCACAGGTTTCCAGCACCACTGGGCTAGAAAGTCCGCTCACTAGGAAAGCAGAGATTCAAATTCACAGCTGTCCAAGCATTTGCTTTGCAACTCTCCAGGCAATCTTCATCTGTCAATGCTCTTCTCCTCAAAGACCAAGCAATCCCAAGATTTTACAGGAGTAAGTAGTAAACAGTGAATATCTTTGTTTACCAGACACCTCAACTTCATTGCCTTCCATTCCTTACAGCAAGGGATAACAGCTCCTGTCATCTCCTCGGCACACACTGCCATTTGTCAAGCGTTAGCTTCTGCCTACCATGGGCTTTACAAAACTTTATTATCCACTGCTGCTAATTATCCCTAATGGAACTAAGCAACAGAAAGTTTTTAATTGTATTTATTTGGGCATTACTTCTCTTGAACAGATTTTAAGCTGTGGGCAATGCCGTTTTCTGTTCCGTTTCGCTGAGTTCCCACTGGTCCAGTTCTCCTGTTGGTAAAGCAAAGCAGGGACACAGGGATCCCTGGCCAGCCCTATTCATACAGCAAAGCACCATTTGCATTTCCTAACAGGAACTTTGTCCAATTACCTCCAGGTTCTCTGTATTGCTGCCTGCTACCAAATAGCTTGATTTTGCTCAGCTCGCCTTTGAGAAATAATTTAGAGCAGGCTATTCACTGAGGTTTTGCTGCCAGACCTCAGTGTTTATTTCCTCCAGCATCTCCTAACAGGTTGTTTAACTCCACCTGGGTGAGGGTTTTTTTTTTTTTGGTTCTTTCTTCCCCTTCTTTTAACACTCTGGCTTTGATGGAATCCTGTAGAGTTTCCACTACAAATCTTGGAGTACAGAAGAGGATCGCTGGACTCTTTCACAGGTAGTTCTACACAGACAAGAGAACAAAGCAGCAACCTGTAAGCAATTTATTCTCCTTGGACAAGCTGTAGAAACTTTTACCTGTGTCTGAAGGTGGTGAACACAAGTGTTGCTACTGTGCTTTTTCGACAGATCCTACCTCTTTTCCTCTCTGTTCCTTCTCTTCCCTCCTCACTCAAGTTCTTTACACCCTGTGGGATAACTTGAGTCAACAAGGTCATGTATTCTGAAAGGCAATTACGCATGAGAAAGCATGACCAAGCTATCAGAGAGCTGATGAAGTTTAAACACACATCTGCCACAATATCTGCTACAGAAGTGCCCCTATTTCCAAATCAGGGCACTCAACCCAAATTTCTTTAGGTATATGCCAGATAGATCACACTCACTATTTTTCAGGATCTGACCCTGGATACGTGAAGGAAGGGAAACTGCAAGCAAGACGGATTACCTGACTTCAAAAAGGCAAGCTGAAACCTTAAACATGGAAAAAGCCCTCTGCTGTGCAGAAGGTGAAGGAAAATTAATGGCCTCAACTGGAGTTGGTGTGATCACTCTCCATCTACTTGAAGACACGTATAGAACCAGTTTCTGACTGCAGCTTAAGCTTTAAGGGCTGACTTCTCACATAACCTTAGCTTGAGGCTTGGAGTGGTTTAGTTCAGCTTCGAGCTGGGTGAAGGAACATCATTTCAATTTCTTACTGCCTAAAGTGCTCTATTATCAGATTAAATGCCAAGTAGAAGCAGCAGTACTCTGCTGTGTGCTGAGCTGACTGACACCAGCTGAAAATTCAGAGAAGAGGAAATCAAATTAATATGCAGGGACATATTAGGAAAGAAAGCAAATAGAAGAAATTAGTTGTGATCCTCATTTTCTCTACTTAGCATCTTAAAACACTAACTGGATTTTTAACCTCAAAATTGTGATGCCAGGAAGGGTAACGGGTATTTGAAGGGACTGCTCCCAAAGTAATGAAAGTTATAATGAAGGTTATATAAATAAACTGAAACTTATAAGGGGAACAAATTAAGCAGTAGAGAATAATTTAACATAGCTGTACAATTTATGCCATTACAACCACAGCAGTCTACAGCTGATGAGCGACTTCTCTGCTCACTAGAGCATCCAATTAAAGCTAACATGAAAATACTAATAAGCTGTTAAGGGCGGGAGAGGAAACCCCCAAAGCCCCCCATAAATCAAACATGCTATTTCTCACACGATGAAGGTTTCCAGGATTAAATGCCAGCTCAATTCTAAAGCGCACATTTCCCAAATGGAAACATCCAGTAGGCAAAGGACACAGCCCAAGTTGTTAACGTCAGCATCTGGAAAAGCTTTACAAATGCATTGTGTATCAACCAAAAGACAAGCTGCACAGCTGCAGTTAAACTCTTTAGCTTGATGGCATCTTCCATGTCAATCTCTATCTTAAGTTTTTACCATTAATGAAGGGAAACAGTAACAATCTTAATTGTCCTCTCAGAGATGATGATTGTAGAAATGATGACCACAAAGAGTTAAATATGATTTTCTAGTTCATAGAATCATAGAATTGTCAGAGTTGGAAGGGACCTTAAAGATCATCCAGTTCCAACCCCCTGCCATGGGCAGGGACACCTCTCCCTAGAGCAGGTTGCTCCAAGCCCCATCCAGCCTGGCCTTAAACGCTTCCAGGGATGGGGCAGCCACAGCTTCCCTGGGCAACCTGTTCCAGTGCCTCACCACCCTCACACCAAAGAACTTCTTCCTAAGATCTCATCTAAATCTCCCCACTTCCAATTTAAAACCATTCCCCCTCGTCCTATCACTAGTCTTCCGGACAAAAAGTCCCTCTCCAGCTCTCCTGGAGCTCCCTTCAGATCCTGGAAGGCTGCTCTCAGGTCTCCCCGGAGCCTTCTCTTCTCCAGGCTGAACAGCCCCAGCTCTCTCAGCCTGTCCTCACAGCAGAGCTGCTCCAACCCTATGAGCATCTTTGTGGTCCTCTGCTGGCCCCGTCCCACCAGGTCCATGTCCTTTCTGTGCTGAGGACTCCAGAGCTGGACACAGGACTCCAGGTGGGGTCTCAGGAGCACAGAGCAGAGGGGGAGAACCCCCTCCCTGGCCCTGCTGCTCACCCTTTTGCTGCAGCCCAGGCTGGGGTTGGTTTCTGGGCTGCCAGCGCGCACTGCCGGCTCATGGGGAGCTTCTCATCCAGGAGCACTCCCAAGTCCTTCTCCTCAGGGCTGCTCTCCAGCCATTCTCTGCCCAACCTGTATTTATGCCTGGGATTGCCACTTCCTAAGTCTCCCGTATAAATTCCCGTCACAGCACAGAGCACAAGTTGGGAGGATATAAAAAGATAACCAGAGTCCCCATCAAATATTATTTCTTATATCATTTAGATTAATCTAACTTTCTCGTTGCTGTGGCACTGCTGGATGGTTTCCCGCTTGTAGGTTGCAAGAGGCACGTACCTGACGGCTGCCTTTTATCAACAGGCTATTGAACAACCACAGAAACAAACTCAAACTGCAAAATCCTGTCAAAAGCTGGCATGAAATTAAGCCACTCAATGTAATGCTGCTCCGGCATTATAATTCCTGTCGGAGAGATCTGTTCAACAGGAATTTCAGCTGCAGTGAACAAGGCCCTCTAGGCTTACGCATACAAAGCAGTTGTGTCACCTGGTAAGCTCACTGTATTAGGCTCATGAGGGAGAGCTGAAACTTGTACTTTGCCAGCTTTAAGCTAGAAGCCAAGGATAACATTAATTTTCCCCACACACAGCTAAAAGTACAAGATAATGAAACAACCTAGTGATGTGAGAGCCATCCACGTGGCTGCCTGCTGTGCAAAACCACTGTAGAAGAGAAGGGAGGATGTGACACGGCCAACAGGACTGCAAGTACAGTGCCTCAAAACAAAATGCACACAAAAAGAAAAATTAAAAGTGTCTACTGTAACATTTTTGGGTTTGTTTCAGGGCAGTAAATTGGATTATTTCTTCCAACATGAAATATTGGCGCTTTAAGCCACAGGGAACCTGAGGGAACAGACCTTCGCCTCCAGAAAACAGCAACAGTGGTAGAAAGTAAATCATTCCAGGGTTATTTTTGCTGGCTATACATACCACCCCACTGAGAAATACTCTGGGAACGATAGGACCAGAAGCCTACAGCTCAGAGCTTTTCTATTTTCCAAGCAGCTAGGGCTGATAAGGGAAAAGAAGCCAATATTGCTGCCTGGCTCCTCTCTTCCAGAACTGTTTGCCTGTTGTCTTCTCTTGAAAGGGAGAGACTAAGATGCTCTGCACTGACCTCCACATTAAAAACACTGGCACACAGTAGAGCCAAAAGCATCCTGAAGAAGGATCTGCTATGCCTTTCTAAATTCTGTTGCTAAAAATAAATAGACAATAATAATAATAAAACAAATGGCTAGAGATTTGGGGGAGCTTGGTCTAAAAGAGAAGGCAAAAAACCCCCAAACCCAGCTGCAATACAAGATATTTACAGGACCAAAAGAGGCAGGTGAGAACTGTTGTGATTTTAAGAACAAAATGAAAAATTATGAGTGCAAAGGCTGCACTCGAACTGAACCTGCCCTAGTATGAGGAAGGAGAGCAAAGCCCCAATATTCTCAGCTAACCTGTCTCAACTGCATATACACAATGCCAGTTACATCTATGCTTTTCCAACATTGTCACTGTAACCATGTGCCAGAGAAGATATATCCCAGAAATAAGTAACTGATCTAGAGATTCAAAGACTCATAGAATCATTTTGGTCAAGAGACCTTCAAGATGACCAAGTCAAATCATTAACCTAGAGCTGCCACGTTACCGCTAAACCAGGGCCCTCAGCACATCTACGTGTCTTTTAAAATCCCTCGAGGGATGGTGTCTCAACCCCTGCCCTGGGCAGCCCATTCCATGGCTTAATTACCCTTTCCCTGTCAAAATTGTTCCTGATCTCCAACCTGAACCTCCCCTGGGGCAACTTGAGGCCATTTCCTCTTGTCCCATCGCCTGTGACTTGGGAGAAGAGACCGACCCCCCCCAGCTACACCCTCCTTTTAGGGAATTGGAGAGAATGAAGAGGTCTCCTCTCAGCCTCCTTTTCTCCAGGCTGAACATCCTGCTCCCTCAGCTACTCCTCATAAGTAAGATATCCTATAGAAAAAAATAAAAATCTTTTAAACATGGAGCCTCGAAATCCAGTATTTGGGTTTCTGATGTTTTCTGAAACCTCAAGACATCAACTAATTCACACAACAGATGCTTCATTGCCAACATGAAGAACACCTTGAGAGGCACGCAACAATCAGGTGTCTCTTTACATCATACATAACTCTTGAGAATTCATTCTACTAAAAAGAGCCCTCTTAGTTCAAGTACTTTTGCTTCAAACAATACACTGATCAATACAAATCACACACTGTGTTGGCTGCCTCCCTGGGAGCATTCAACAGGCAAAAGGCAATTATTTAAACTACGCTTTGGATTATCTATTAAATAACTGGAGATGACGAAAAGTTTGGAGTAGGAGAAATCAACAACACAATGAAAAAGTCTATCAAAACCTGCAATGTCTCCCATACACTATTTCACAACTGTCCAAATTTTACATCATTACATCACTGTGGGGACTGGGGAATCTCTTTGTTGTTTTCTCACAAGCTAACTCACTCTTTACTGAGCGTTCCTACCAAGAAAGCCTGGCATGCCTGACAAAATAAGCCCTGATACATATCATTAAAAATTACCTTACTGATCCTTGCTGTAATGCTCAGACCAGTGAGATTGTGATTTGCCACAGAAGGAAGATGAAGGACTAATTTGTCTTTAACTCTATATAAAGCAGGGCCGGATCTGCATCGATATAATAAGGGACTGAATTTCCCCCCCCATTATATTAAGACCTGAAATAGGTAAAAGTCATTCCTGCACGTAGAAAGGAAAAATAATGCAAACTTAGTATTTCATGCCAACCTATGACATCAAAGCTGCAATTAATATTTTTCTTTTAACACGCACTTCTCTTTGGGGCATTGAGTTTTGAAAAGTTGACTGCTCTTACACTTTCAGTCTGGTTCTCTAACATCTTCATCACTAATCTGGATGAGCAGACAGAGTGCATCCTCACTGAGTTCACAGACAACACATATTTGGGTGGGAGTGTTGATCTGCTTGAGGATATAAAGGCTTTCCAGAGGGATCTGGACAGGCTGGATGGATGGGCCAAGGCTGACCAAGGGCAACTGCTGGGTCTTGCCCTCAGGTCACACCGATGCCCAGCAGCACTGCAGGCTGGGGGCAGAGTGGCTGGAGCTGCCTGGCAGAAAAGAACCTGGGGGNCTCCTTTTCTCCAAGCTGAACACCCCCAGCTCCCTCAGCCTCTCCTCAGGAGACTCCTCCAGACCCCTCAACCAGCTCGGCTACCCTTGTCTGGACCTGCTCCTCAAAGCCTTTATTTTTGTGGGAAGGGGCCCAAAATTGGACACAGTCCTTGAGATGGGGCCTCACCAGCGCCCAGTTCTACTCCCCACACTGTTCCTGATCCAGGCCAGGATGCTGGTGGCATTCTTGGCCACTTGGGCACACTGCTGGCTCCTGTTCTGCCCACAGTCCACCAACACCCCCAGGACCTTTTCTGCCAGGCAGCTCCAGCTCTTCTTCCCCATGTACCATTAACAGCTTTTATCTGATGATATTGCAAATTTGAACACATAAAGGTGCAATTCTGCCATCACTGTTGTGGTCTGGCACTAAAATAAACATTCACATCGCCCCTCCCTGCTCCAAACTTCCTACCATGGAAGAATGACCAGGCAGCAGCAGAATGTCAGATTAGCCCCCTGATTAAAGGGGGAAAAAAACACAGAGGATTTCTTGATGGGTTGTTTACTTTACTGTCAGATCAACAGCATCAACCCACCCTCTGTACCTGTGCAGTTGCTGCATCTGAAAAAGTGGGAACACACAGCTGGGAATTAGGGAGGAGAAGCTTTCAGCTAGATCAGGCTGAATTTACAGCAGTTTGCTAAGATTACCTACGCATATTAATTTTAGCTACTTGGCAAGGAGAGGTTTTCCAGAAAATGGTCAGAGAATTGGGGTTCTCACAATACCAGGCATCAGCTCAGGCCAGTAACATACATTATTCCTATTTCACCCTATTAACACTCTCTCTGTTTTGGTTTGGCAACATTTTGGAGAGGTCTTATACCAAATAGGTTATCTCAAAGAGCTGGCAACAGAAAAGATGAGATTCCTGTCTTCCTCAAAAAGAAAAGGAAAAAATAAATATATGAGAGACTTTCTCCTGGAAATACAAAGGGCAGGTCCCAGCATGCAAACAAAACCAGACACAAAGAGCTGGTATGAGGGTGAGAGGAAGCCTGGCAGTAAACTATTGTCATTACAATATTAACACTCATTTTTGCATCTAAAATTAGTTTTTAACCTCCTGCTAAATTCAGGGTGATGTACATAACCTTAAATATTTTGGAGGTCAACACAATCAGCAAACAGCCAATACCTTGTACAACAGGACATTATTTCATCCTTTACATGCTCCAATACTTGCCAGGACCATAAAGGAAGGAGAGAGTGTGCCATATAGGAGCATCTCATCTCAAACAGACCTTCTCAGAGTAAGCCAATGCACACAACAAACCAGTGCTCAGCTTTTTTGGTACACTGGGAAGCTCCTTTCCTGCCCTACCTAGTTCAGTTCTTTTCTGGTTTGGTAATATCTGAGAAACAATCCGTTGGCTTTGGTGGGCATAAAACTGTAGCAGAAGTATTATGAATCATTTTACTGACTCCTAATTATGCCTTTTCCTAATTTAAAATTTTTCATACAGAAGATTAAGAAGTAATCAAATTGAGGAAACAATTGCAATGGAACGAGAGGTGTCTGCAGTGCCCCAAATGAATTGCGTTTACATAATCTTTAAAATGAGAACAGAAAGTGTTTCATCACCACTGTGGGCAATTCACACTCCCAAATCATTGAAATCAAGACATTAAACGATCTTTTTATAGAAACTTCGTTCTTTTTAGAAAGAAAAAAAAGAATAATTATTTTAATGCATTTAATTTGAATGAACGGAGGAGCTCTGAGGAACTCCACTGGTAACTGCTGCGATCTAGCGGCAAACGCCCAGGTAAGTGCCTGTCATTGAAACCAAACCACCCAAAGGGGCTCTGTCCTCAAGTCAGGTAGAACAACCAGCTTGAGAAGCAGGGCTTGCTTTTATCAAAGAGGATCAGTTGAAATACCAAAATGGCTGTTTGGACTCATCCAGATGTAAAACTCATCACTGAAAGGAAAATTTGCACTGCTGAGTCATTTCTTGCAAGAAAAAACATCCTGACTTCATCTCATTTCATCCGCAGAAATAAAAGCTCGTGAGTTTGTGAGAAATTCCTCCCTTTTGTTAGACCAGATTACTGTCTCCAAAGTGAAAAAAAATATAAACATCTTACAGACTCATGGATTTCTCCAAACGTACACGTAGCTTGTCTCCTGTAGAGCCATGACCACCCTACTGTACCTCTACAAGCACATTTTACTCCCCCATCCTTTGATTTGTCAGGTTAGATGGAAAGTTCTTTGAGCAGCAGTACCTTTCCCCACTGGTACAACACCAATTGTCAGTCATCCTGTGTAAAGCAAGAGGTCACCACAGCCCAGTACCACCTCTGACAAAACACCAGACAAGCTGGTACCCAGCGTGACTGCTCCCTGCTGCTGCTACGCTGTAGCTTGGGGATTTCTAAAGCTGAAGATGTAGGAAATACAGACCCCTCTGCACACAATCTCTACCAGCATCTCTTCCACCTGCACTTTTCTGCCATGAGCATGTTCGACCTCTTCTTGTGTTTATATTCAGGCCTCCAAGACATCCCATAGACTTGAATCACACCGTGTAACTGTGACGTGTTGAACACATTGGGGGCGAGGGGGGTGGTTTATTCTAAACCACCTGCCTGATAATTTTACCAGGTTGCCCCAACGCTTTAATTCCAAGGAACAGTGAGAAAGCATCTTCTAATTATGTTCTCCTTATCTCCCATCATGATTTTTTTCATCTCTTCTTTTACATGTCTTTTTTTTTTCCAGGGCAACAACTATTCCCATCTCCTCCACCTCCATATAGAAGCTGTTAGACATTGTTCTTAGCCTTTTCTACATCTTTACTGTTTCTACCTGTCCTGGTTTGAGGTAAGATGAAACAATTTCCTGTTTTACAATTTTACTTTTGTAACTGGGCCTCTTATAACTCACTTGAAGCTCAACTTTTCTTGTTAAACCAATGCTGCCCCCCAACAGCTGTTTTCAATGTCTCAAAACCTAGAAAGTCAGAACCTCTATACCCCAAGGCTTCTCTCCTTCTTAAGGTTTACAAAAGGGCCTGAGCTTTGTTTCCAGCATTCAAGAAATGGGATGAAAACCTAAAGGTCTCACCTATCAGGTTCTGAACTTCTGCAACACTCAAGGGGAAGCATTTCATGGACACTTCTCCTTAACTGTTTGTTTTCCTGCACTAGAAATGTCAACTCTAACTAGAAGTTGAGTTACTTTTTGTTCTGGCTGCGCTAGATCAGCCGTACTTATTCTTACTTTCATTCGACTATTCACCTCCTTGTGCTGGAAACAGTTCCAGTGCCTGGAAACAACTGTTCTGCACCAAAACATCCCTGGAAGTGTTTAAGGACCAGGTTGGATGGGGCTTTGAGCAACCTGCTCTAGGGAGAGGTGTCCCTGCCTATGGCAGGGGGGTTGGAACTTGCTGATCTCTAAGGTCCCTTCCAACTCTGACCATTCTATGATTCTGTGAAAACAAAACCCAGGTGCTATCTGAGTTGTGATCACACCACGGAGGCCCCGAGCCGATAACAGATGCATTTCATACTCCCAGTGACAGCTCACTGATGTTCATTTGCTTTCCAACTTTGCACATGAGTTTACAAACAAGCCATACAAAGGCTGTGGTTGCAAAGGAGCAGATGATATATTCTTCCTTGTGTGTCTGAGCTGGCAAGAAGTCATGAACGTTATGATTTAATGAGGCCAGAATTTCATTCAAAACAAGTACAGCTGACTTGGGTTAGCATCCAGCTTAAAAGAAAGTTTCCACTCTATTTTTTTTTTCTTTTGATTTTATTATGCAGGCACAAGTTTAATGAAAATGAAGTCAAGATGGTGACTTGTAGGTTAGCGAAGCTAAAAGTGATTAAGAGATGCAGTAAGTGAAAGGAAACACGGAGCCGTAGAACAGCCAAGCCATGAAATAACTCCTAGTGGTAACATAACTCAGACACGATTTTAAAGCAGACCGAAACTCCTGAGGCAGCAGCAAATAAATCAAAGGGGCTCCAAGTTCAAAAGCTAACTTGGTGTATATGATTCAGAGACTGCATGCTGTCAAGTATCAAGAGTACACGGTATTTTTTTTTTTTGCAATAATTTGGCCAAAGGGTTAACGTAATAAATGGTGACAAGCTCACACTGCCAATATGCTGAGAAATACAGACTCCAGTTTGGCCTCAGATGTGTGCCTGCAACGCTCATTAGCGTCAGGCAGAACTAGATGCATGTCTCTGCTGTCAGAGTCTTGCTCACAGACAGTGACTACTAGAAAGTCTTCTGAATCTCTTCCCTTCATTGCTATTCAGCCTTCCTTCTCAGCAGGTGTAACCAGATACAACAACTTCCTTAAGTGCTTCAGGAAGCTACTGTCTTCATTTAATTAGACAATTATATTTGGCTGCTTTCTTTAGTATGCTAAAGAGGTTGGTGTCCTGAAACACAACATGAAGGGTGCTCCACTCAACTCAACTCTGAAGGGTTCTGGAGAGCCACGCATATGTAGTCAGCATATATTTGGACATTAATCCAGGATAGGATCAACACCTAGCTGTCAAGCGACCAAAGCAGGTGTGCATGTCACATTGTAGGTACCCACCTGCTGCCTACGTGAAGGACAACAGCACCAGACAACCCCATCAGTGAACAACCTACAGGTAAGGAGCTTTCTATCACTAGCTCGTAACCTGAGCCAGGAAACTGTTTCACTTTTAAAACTGGATAAGAGAATGACTTCTTTGTCTCAACTGCTGCTCATACAGAAATACACTTGTTGAGAGATTTTATCTTCTCCATATTTTTCCCAGTGATCCTTCAGGAGTCCCATAGCTACACACTGAGAATTCCTTTACAGCAGGACAGCAGCGGGGCAGTAGAAGGGAAAGGATCTTCCCATCTCCTGACAATAAGTCCCTCAGGCCCGACAGGGATAGCTTGTGACCGTGTTACCTCAGCTAGGGCTGCTCTACTGTTAGAACAACTTCTCTGAAGTTGCTGATGTCAACAATGAAACTCAAGAGAGGTAAGAACGCCCAACACAGCGCTTCCTTCAAAGTGGAATAAACTTGCCCAAGTGTAACTCAACAAGGCAGTACTGAAGCCAAGGCAGGAGTGAGATTGCTGGTAAAGAAATATAAGAATAATGAGACATTTGACAACTAGTTGTTTGTGTGGGCAAGTAAGGTACCACCTTGCTGTTTCTGCACACTGGTTCTCATATTCAAGGGTCTCGTTGGCTCAGTTAGACATTGCATCATACTAAGGATAGTAACTGACACAGAGTTGACAAAAAAAACAACCCAAACAGACAAAAAAAATCTGATAAAAATGTCTAAACTCTCCTACAAATACATCTGTGTTGTTTATTCTTCTCTTAATTAAGCTGTCTTTGTGTCATGTAGCATGGTGCTTGTTAGTGAGGAGCACATTTTACTATATCCAGAAGTCTGCATGGCTGATGTGTAGGTGCACTAGTAGAAAGAGGGATTCCTCATGCTTTGAGCCTACTCCTTTCCACTGCTAAAATCATTTGAGAGAAAGGCCTGTAATCACAAAGAGGCTGAAATACTGATGTAAGAAAAAAATTCAAATCTAATCCTCAGAAATACACCCAAGCTTTGACATAGGCATTGTCTCAATGCACAGAAAAAGAAGAGAACATTTCATAATAGACTCTACTTTCCAAGGGCTGCAAAGAAAAATACTTGCAGCAGGAAACTTTTGGATGAAGCCAGGTAATAAATATAAAATGAAGCTAGAACTGCAGGAGAGGAAATAAAACACCTGCAAATACAGCAGAGGGGAATCATATGCCTAAAGAAGTGAGCATTCCTTATAGATTCTGTAAAGATTTTCTTCTTTCCACGGAAAAACAACACTGTAAAAGGTCAGACAAGCCAAGAAACACTCTCGCTGTCCAAACAGGTTTGAATTTTTATAAATAAAAATTTTATGTGGTCCCCAAAAGAGACCATTGTAATCATTTAGTCTCACCTCCTGCCTAAAACCAGTCAATTTCACCACTCATCTGTGCATCAAAACTACAACTTGCTATTGAAACAAGCCTCTCTCTAGAGAGAGATCCTTGATTGAAAGACTTCAAGTGATGGAAAACCAACCCGCATTCCCTAGGTAAGTCCCAACTGTTATTATTCTCATTGACAAAATGGTGTGACTGACTGCTAGTCCACTTGTCTGGATTTGGCTTCCAGAATTGCAGATCATCACACAGCATTATCTAACAAGCCTCTATCAGCAGAAATCTTCCCTGCACATGGAGAAAGTAAACAGAGGCAGTGACTGAATAACTTTCATAGAATCACTGAATGGTTAGAACTGGAAGGGACCTTCGAGATCATCCAGATCCAACCCCCCTGCCATGGGCAGGGGCACCTCCCACCACACCAGGTTGCTCCAAGCCCCATCCAGCCTGGCCTTGAACCCCTCCAGGGATGGGGCAGCCACAGCTTCTCTGGGCAACCT